>JAWWMK010026275.1:0-15623 GCA_035047105.1 Galeopsomyia nigrocyanea
AATAAATAAGTTAATGTACTAGTAGTCGGACACTATTATACTAATAATAATAAACAGATTTGATATTCCTATCCCACAAAACAATTTAAAATGAGTCACATAGGTTCTATAGATTAGTATCGAACAAATTATTTTGCTTAAATTATAGGAATCTATTTAATTAAATTTAAAACAAAAGTGGCCGACTACTGGGGGGTGGTCGACTATTAGTGCCTTTACCCTATAAACTACTAGTTTTGCCTGCAATAACTTTGTGCTCTTTACAATCTTTGTATTTATTACTTTTGCTACTTTTACAAATCTACTATTGCTTCCAAACAATGTTTTCAAGTATTAAATCAAACACAATACAAAAATGTTACGTACAAAAAAATGAGCATTATTTTTATCTTCTAAATCTCAGACATCGTTACGTTTTAATTTGAAATGAAACTATAAAATTAAAAGTTTAGAAAATTTTCTCAGAATTCAGTACTGAGAAAGCAATCCTAAGGGCAAAAATATAAAATTAAACTGAACATTCTTTAAATAAGTTGTTAACGTTAAACAAAAAATGTAGCAACTATTACAGTTTACAAAAGTACTAAGTTACTTATCAACTGTTAATTCATCAATGAATCGATGATAATAGAGAGTTCAAAATGCATTCAGGTGTTTTTATAACTGCATATATGATGAATGATGAATATATGACACTTATTAAGTATACTCTATAGGATCACAGATATACAGTTGTAAAATTGAGCACTTTGTAATTGGAATCCAAAACCATCTTGATGAACATCAAACACATCTAAATGAAAGGATATCACACGAGAACTTTTCATTTTTTTTTCGACTGAGGCTCGACGTACAAACTAGGTAAATGCTCGTTTCACTAATCAACATTTCAAAAGTTCGCATCGTTAATCGTCAAACGCCGACCATGTTTAACTAGACGAACGAGAGCGAGAGAGAGAGAGAGAGAAAGAGAGAGAGCGCAGCAAAAGGACGTAGCCTTCGTAAACATGCCGTCGGAAACAGACGGAATCGAAGAGCCGAATGACACGACGCTGAGGAGTAAAGGATAATCTGACACCGCTAGGGGATTTGCATACAGATCAAACGGATTGGATAAAGGATTTTCTTTTTTAATTAACGAAAACTCCTCTGGCTCCGTAAAGTACATCTCTTGAGTGAATATTTCTTTCTAAATGTAAATAAACAGACTGGTTTTGATGAAGCTTGGCAATATTGATGCACTGTATTCGATTTGGATTTTTTTTATGCCTGGCACATAAAATCTAGAAGTCACGAACTTTAGCTGTTACCTTTGCTTTTTGTAATCACATTTGAAGTTCAAATAAAAATTTCCATTCTCAGTGGTGACCCGTCATTTCTGCAACAAGAGTAGGTAGTAGTAAAAAAAATGCAAGTTGTAAAAAATTCAGTGTTCAAATGGCTGAGCGTTTTATTGGGCAGAAGCGAATCGGAGTGATGGCTCCGCAAAGAGTCAAATTTTTTCCTACGTTGATCTCAACAACGCTAGCAAATGGTGCTGGTTGTACACTGCACGTTAAAGTACGGCAGGCAGGGAAAAATTTATGGTTTCCCGCCTTGAGTTGCGCGGTATTTCCGGTTAGAAGGGAAAAGCAGGAAGAAAAAGGGGGAGAGAGAAAGAGAGAAAGAGAGGGAGAGAGAGAGAGAGAGAGAGAGAGAGAGAGAGAGAGAGAGAGAGAGAGAGAGAGAGAGAGAGACGGCTGGATAACCAGAGTGTAATGTAAAAAGTTGAAAGATAAAATTTTAAGGCCTTGCCTGCGAGACGTTGACTCGAGTAGAATAAGATAAAGAACGGATGAATAATTTCCATCAGGGTGAAAAGTTTCGTGTGTACTCCATAAATGAAATAAATCATTTTTCCATAACGAATGCGCCTGACAAAATATTGTTCTCAACATGAAATTTTCTTGTTTTTTGTTAGTAAATAATTCGTTGGAAAATAGTGAAAATGATGTTTTTCACAGTGTTGAACATTAAAGTCTGACTAAATTCTCTCAATTCCACTAGAATATTCGTTGAAAAAAAAAGAAAAAAAAGTGAAAAGCATTTTTCAAATGGAAGCATTTCATTACGAAGAGCTATTTGAAATTCACTTTGTATCCAAAGCGAAATCATATCCCGCGAAATTTATGCTCTCCAGAGAACAATAAATAACACAGCAAAATCAGCGAGTAAGTGCGGAAAAATGCACAGTTTTCGCGGTCGAGTAGAGCGCATCGCGCCACGGCAGCGGCGGCAGCAGCAGCAGCAGCAGCAGCAGTACGTTGTCGCATAAATTAGAGTTCTAGCGGGTGAGGAAGAGCAAGGCGGAAGGGAGGGGAGGGGGCTATATATGCATTGCAATCGCGTTTCTACACGAAGAGAGTGCGCCCGAAAGCGTTTGCATAAACGAGGGCCATATCCGAGTGGCGATGGCCTCCCTTAAGTGTCGTTGCCAAGCCAAGAGCCGCGGCGCAGCTCGCCACGGAGCCGTTCCTCAACGGGCCGGAACGCAAACGCGCAAGCAAGAGAGAGAGAGAGAGCATGAAACTTTTGCAAGCCGATATCGCAACTATATGTGTATATAACGTCTACACTGGCAATGTATATATTTGCTATGTGTGCAGCCGCGCCTCGAGCTCTCCTCATCTCCCGCGCGCACATAACGACGATTCACGCACAGTAGCGGAGAGACGCTCGTGAAGCTTGCTTTTATTGCGCTGCGCGTGGCCGAGGCCGCTTTTAGCATTGTTTTCGTGCCTCTAGCTGACCCTCGCGCAAACTTAGCCCCGGCAGCTCTTGGTCATTATAGTCTCGCGCAACAAATTTTCTAGCTATGTGCGCCCTCTCAGCTCTACTGCCCATTGCAATTCTCACAATTCTCATATTTCTTTTTACCAAAGAAATGGCACCAAATGTAGTCAACTTTCAATAAACATTTTAACAAAGTATTCCGTTACATTTTTGCAATTTAACAAAATATCAAATTCAAGCACTTTTGAACTTTTTTTACAATTTCATTTGAAAAGCTGCGAAAAATAATAAGAGAGTGCAGTAAAATGCGCATTCTCTTGGAAAGTGAAATCGTAGCAATGTATGCAATTACCAAGTTCTTTGTGTTTTTTTTTACATACTAAATGAGAAGAAAAACTTTTATTGAAGTAAACGTTGTTTGTATGAATTCATAGGATGAAACATACCTAGTATTTCTATTTATATGACGGAGCATACATCGTATATCTGTATGATTATCCGCTATCTTCTAATTTCGACCATTATCAATGACTTTATTTTTTCAAAAAACGCCCCTCGTGTTACCACATCTCGTATATTAGAGTAAATATAACAGAAGAAACTTATCTCCCATTGCTCAGGCGACTCGTGGCTGCTATTGATTTGTTTGACTTTACTCTTTATCAGTTTCACACTGCAGGACCACTTATTCTCGTTGATCGACTAGCGTAACACATAGACGTATCAATCATTCTCCAAAAGAGATGTGCGGCCGCACGCCGAGGGAAGCTATTGATGACGTATCATCGGATAAAGAAGCTAATGTCATCTAATGAATAAACACTGCGTATTAGGAGGTTAGTAGGGCTGAATAAAAATGAGATTTGAAAATTGGGGGAATATCGTCGAGAAAAATGGAATTCGATGTGCGGTAAAGCACGATTAAAAGAGAAAAGGAGTGCATTACGGAGAATATATAGCCGCAGAGGAATTAAAGTGATTCGCGGGACGGAATGAGAGTGGAAGTAGTATGGGTCTGTGCGTAAAACTGAGTGGGTAAGTTAGTGGTGGCGGGGGCGGCGGGTATATATAGCTCTTCGGCGGAAATGAGCTCGATGAGTTGTAAAATGGTGGCGCGAGGTTGGGAAAGTCCCGTAAACTCGGCTTGGCGATAGGGTGTGCAAGCTGCGCTTGCCAGCTCGAGGAGGGAACGAGGCGGACGGCACGGCGGCGGCGCGAAACTCGGAACAATCCACCCACTGCAGCCAGCGTACGGATATTATAGCCCAAGCTCGTGGCCGCCACCGCGCGTATATCGTTTATCTCCGAAGGAAATCGACAATTGCCCGGGGCGCACTAAAATACCAATGAGCGGTTACTGTTCATCCCCCGCCCGCTCGCATTCTCTCTATATCTCTCTTTCGCTGCTGCTGCTGCTGCAGTCAGCAGCCGCCCGATTTCCTCGGGGGTTAATGATAAAACTGCCACTGCGCTCTCACTTATTACGCTATACTAGCCAACGCTGCCACCGCCACGCTACTGATCCATCGAACGCTTCTTCATTTCCGCTTCGGCTTTTCGTTTTGTCTTGTGCGCAAGCTTTTTCATTTTATTCACCTGTGAAGCCATTGGATATCCGCGTTATCTCATCTAAAATAACTTATCCATTTTTTCAAAGCTATATTTCAAACTAGATGACAGCTCATAGACTACAACGTATACGGCGAGAACTTCAATTTCCATTCAAAACATTGCTATCAATTTGCAACGCGAATTTCACTTTTATTTTCAATAAAATTCAAAACTAAAAAATATATATACAGCGGACACGAACTAGATTGCGATCTGCAATATCAGCGATGTATCGAATTTTTACACGTAATGAAAACCAATATTTGCGCAATAGAAATACAATCGAAAAATACAATTCGTTACAGTATATAACGTGTACGGTCCAGCGACCGTGCACGTTATATACTGTAACGAATTCACGAGTCCAACAGTCCGCGGTGAAAAATCAAATTGATGAAAACGCGAGGAGGCGAGGCGCGCGACTAGCTGCGTGTATTCCAATCGGAAATAATTGAAACAGCAAAAGCGTAAAGAGAAAGAGAGAGAGAGAGTTTTTCAAAGGTGCAGAGCGGCCTCGAAAGTTCAATATTTAAATGAGCTCTGTACTTGAAAGAGTGCTCTGGGCATTTTCGATTCGCATAAACATTTCAATTAGCAGAGAGCAAACGCAATTACGGTCGCTGCTGCTGCGGGGAAAGGGGAAGCAAGTCGGCAGCGCGGCGCTCGGCATTAATTATCCCCGGGGTGTACGTGTGTGTGTGTGTGTGGGTATGTGCAGCTCTCTATTTTACGCACACGATCCGGCAAGCTTGCTACCTGCTGGCGGAGAGCGAGTGTCTGCGTGAAATTGATACGTTATCGCGTTATTAAACGGGACCTGCCTGATCCCTGGCCGACTTAGCGAAAAGCACAGCCGCCAGCCGCGCTCTAATGAGAAAACCTCGCGCTGCATGCGCACGCCCCGCTGACAATCAATCGAGTCGCGCGCTATACCACTGCTCTCCGAGCCGCGCTTTTACGTTTATTCATAGTCTGCCACTTTCGATTATCCAAGCGTGCAATTTACTCTTTGGATGCAGTGGCTCCGAGAGTGGCTCGCTAAAAATCAACCGTCGATTTGATTTGACGAGTGAGACACCTCATTGAATACATTTCATCGAACGTACGTTTCCACTGGATAATATCGCACACGCATTGATATTCCAAATACGTTGCTCGCTTCGGAATCGTACAGCAAAACTAACAAAAAAAGCTTCTTTATCTTACCGGTACACTGGACAAAAACTGTGCACTGCACGTTCAAGATGCAGATGCATGCTCGCGAGTGAGTGAGAGAGAGAGATAGAAAGTGGGTTTTAGCCAAATTAAATGACGCCGAAAGTTGAAGCGCTGCGGGGCGCAAAACCCTACATATTCATTTGAACGCATAAGCCGAGCAGTTTTTCGAGGCGAACTCGCGCCAAGTGACTAATGGCTCTGGGCCGCCGCCGCCGCCGAGCGGCGAGGGACGACGACGACGACGACGCCGGCAGCCAGGATTTTTCTGCACGTATGTCCTACCCTCGTCGGCTCTAAATTCGACCCAAAAAGACGTGTAAGGACTTTCTGGCTACAAAGTGCTTTGTCTCAAATTTATTCTCCGACGCTCCAGATTTCCACTTTTTTCATTGCACACGACCGAATTGCTTTACTGTTATTACCAAATTTTATTGTTATCAGGTTGAATTTTTCGTTTGCTGCACATCATCACAATAAAATAAAATACAAACACACATACAAGTCAGCGTGACACGATTATTTCTGTCAAAATAATTCAGGAACATAAAAATAATTGCACATTCGAGTGTGCTTGAAAAATGGAAAAATTGATAAATTTTTGATTGCTGCAAGCATGCAGCGGAAGCTTGCGCAGCAGCAGTAGCAGCGGCAGCAGAACTAGCAGAAAAGCGCGCCTCTTGAAATTCAGGCCACGCGCGCGCAGGTGAAACTGATTTTTCTTTCGACGATAGAAATTACAGCTATTAAATGTTTAGTAGACTTCGCCTGGGTAACGCGTGACTGCGCGCCGGTAAAAGCCGAGTCCGAAACTTATGATTGCGCCAAGTTGTTTAACATCGTACTCCGCGCGGAATATAAATGCGCCTTCTTTATATTCTCGCGGGAATTCCAAGCGAAAACTATTAGCGGATTCTCTCGCTTGTCCATCGATATATAGGCTCGCGTGTCAAATGTTTTCGGTGCGGGCAATAAATTTTTCGCTTCGGCTGACAATTCCCTGTACCTCTGTCAAATTAGCATTTGCAGGTGGATCGAGAAGAAGAGAGCGAGAGAGAAAGAGAGAGTGAGCGAGAAAAAGGGAACACAAAACAAATGGAAGCGCTTATCCAGGGGCGATCGAATACGTATTGGGTGCACGAGCATCAATCGTGAGCTCAGCTGACTGGTGAAAGCCTCAGTCGTAAGGCTATACAGGAAGGTATACGCGCGCGGAAAGGAAAAGCTCCGTTGAAAAATGATCCTTCAATTACATTCCAGGGTGGTACGGTGAGGCGGCGGCGGCGGCGGGACCGGCAGGAGACTAAGTATACACATGATAAACCGAGTAGTATAGTCGAAGGTGAGCTGCCTATACCTTTTCGAATTCGCCTCCGCGGCTAAGCTACGACGACGACGACGACGTCGACGCAGCATTGCGCTCGGCTCCTATAAATAAATATCGCCAGGTGATTGATCGCCACGCAGTCTGGACGTACACACACACATACACAAACATACTTGGCTACCTACTTTTTTTTCCACCGCGGAGCCGTCTTTGGCGGTACCACTTTTTTGGCCCGCTTCAGCTGCTGCTGCTGCTGCTCGCGACAATTTGTCATCGCGCCCACACTGTGCTGTTCTCCTCCTTAAAGTGCGCGTCGCGTATAGTTGTTTGGCGCGCGTAATTATGTTCCCTCTCTCTACCGTCGTATAGCATTTTGCGATTTATGATCGGCGCAACGAAATATCGTGTTCCCTTGACGCTCGCTCGCGTCACACAAACACACTCCCAAATTGTTTTTTTTTTTCGCGAAAAGTGCGTTATTGAAAAAATCCAGTGTGCGACGTCACGATAGAGTATACATATATATGGCGTGCAGCGTGCATGTATCCGTTGGATGCGCCGCCCCGCTGCAGCGCAGCGGGGCAAACATTTATAAAAACTCGAGTTACAACAGGCAATTTCGCGCGCGCTAGCGTGTATATAGCCTCCGTGCACGCGCGAGAAGATTAAACGGCGAAGCGATGGGAGTTAGCTTGCTGAAACAAAAAAAAACGCGTGGAAATCATACACCAGCAGCAGCAGCCGGAGGGAGAAAAACAACAAAGAGAGATGAAATCAATCAGTCTTGAATTGTTCGAGAGAGAGAGAAGTAAATCTGGACGTACAGTGACTGCATGTATATAGTGTTCGAGAAATACGAGAGGTTTTGCTCTCGTCATAGCGCAGCTGAGAGAGATGGCTCGGCTTTCTCACGCGAGAGCGTCCGCCAAACGCTACCGTTTTACGTTTTTTCGCGCGCGCGAGCGAGCGGTCCCCCCGCCTTTTATTTTGCGCCCCGAAGGTCCCAATATTCCAGAACGAAGCTCGAGCATGCGCGAGCACGCACTCTGCAGCTCGCGACACCCGATACCATGCGTATACCCGCCCGGTCTCTCCTCCCTCTCTCGTTCGTGCTATTCTCTTTCGAGAGGCTGCTGCTGCTGCGATCTTTTGCTCGTACGCATTCTGTCGTGTTGTTGGATGAACATGTCTTCGTTCTCGTGATTATGAATTTTGAGGGGTGTCAAAACTAAGAATGCATTGTCAGCCTAATCTGATTCAACGCTTTCAGAGTCAAACCACTGGAAAGCCCTCTAAAACAAACTGGTCCACTCCTTAATTTATTGATTTTGCTCATAAAACTCGCGGAATTCAATGTTCAAATGGGAACAACAAAATTATAATTCTCTACGTTTGTTAAGTTCGAATTATGATTTTTATTAACTTACAAGGAGATCACCAAACGTGCGGGAAACCGATTTTGACGAACTTTTGGGAAAAAATTCCTTACGGAGAATAAAAAGACACGTGTCTTTCAGTTTTCGCTCAGACACTGCTTCGGGACTTACGGGGCCTTCTATTCAATGCATGGAAAAATGAAGGTTCTCTTTAACCTTGTATAACTTTTGGAGAAATAGATCTACTGCAATTTGGAGGTCACCAATAGAAAGCTAAGATCAAATCCTCTGGTTAAAAAAAAATTCGTTGAAAAGGTCGAACCGTTCAAAAGTTATACTGAAACAAAATTTCATTTAATATTCGGTTGATTTTCTCATGACAGAAGATTACTAAGGATTTTATAAACAAATTTCAAAATGGTATAACTTTTGAACGGTTCAATCTTTTTTAACAAATTTTTTTTCAACCGGAAGAATTTGATCTCAGCTTTCTATTGGTAACCTCCAAATTGTGGTAGGCCCATTTCTTCAAAAGTTATTGGAGGTTAAATAGAGCCTTAATTTTTCAATGTATTGATTATAAGACCACGTAAGTCCCCAAAAAGGGCCTCTCAGCTAAACCTGAAAAACACGTGTCTTTTTATTTTCTGTAAGGAATATTTTTTCAAAGTTTCATCAAAATCGATTTCCTGCCGGTTTGGTGGTCTCCTTGTTAGTTAAGTTCCTATATTTTTACTCGTAGAGAATTAAAATTTTTTGTTCTCATTTGGTCCACTGCTTCTTTTTTCAAAATAGCAAGGAATAATTGTAAGATCTTCGAGTGTAAATCGAGCAAAATGTTAAATGTAGCGTTGATCCAAGATATAGTTTGATCAACAAAATCCAATATCGCTTCAAAGCCAAAAGCCCTCACGCTCTCTCCTCTCGGTCTCTGTCGAATATCCCCGTAATCCCGGACTAATATCCTGCGCCGCGCGCGTCCAGGCTCTCGCGTGCGTTTGGCAAGCGACGAGGTAGCAACCAGCAGCAGGCGCAAGCTAGGCAGGCAGGTAGGCGCCTTGCTCTCCCATGGGAATCGCAATTTATCGCGGCAGCGCTGCAGACCTGCGATACCGGCCGCCCACAGCTGCAGCTACATCCTATATGAACGTGCACGATGTGAGTAAAGCGAGCGAGCGAGCTCCGTGCACCTGCACGTACAACCAGCTTGCTTTTGCAATCAGTATATTATCTTCCTTTTTCGGTCTTCGGATTTCTCTTCGTGCCAGATTTATATTCGGTTTTGTCGAACTAACAAACAGATAATAAGTTCGATCGCGAGATTATTTGTTTTTGGCTCATCAGGGGAAAGTTCAGATGTTACGGGTTATCCGATGAACTGGTGCATTGCATTATGTTGGAGTATTAGATTCAAAATTTTGGATAATGCAACGGAAGCGGAAATTCGAACGCTAGTACTATGAGTTGACTGCAGGAATGGAGGCAGGAATGACGGTGGATCTAAAGGAAATGCTCTATTCCTATCTTGAAAAAATGATGGCATCCAGCATTTTTATTGGTGGAAAAACAATGATTTACTTATTTTACTAACATTGATGTTTTTGAAACTTTAAATAATATTTTTACAAAATATGTCTTTGAGTAATTAAAATTTCATCGATTTTTCTATATGGCGCATATCAATTGAATATTTGATTATAAATGAATATTTATTGGTAATTATGGAATATTTCAAATTAGAATTACTTTATGTGCCGTGTATTAAATTTTTAAAGATGGCTTCCAAAAGTTTTCTTCCAAAAGTTTTGATTCAAATAAGCTGTAGTGAATGTTATTCATTTCATCGAGGCCAGACAACGCTAGTATTCATACGATAAAATCTTATCTTTTGGGAATAATGTCAATTTATAGACTGGCGGAGAAAAGAAACTACACGAGTGGATGCCTCGAGAATGCCACGAAACAAATTGATCAACATCTTTGATTCATTACTAGCGTAGATACTTGATCAATGTAATACGATACGTCATATCTCCCCAGATTCAACTTAGATAATTAACGATGGTTAGTACTTTTTTTTTGCCGAATCTATTTGCAGGCGCATTTGTAATCGTGCTACATAACAAACAACGGATACTTTAAAAAGTCTCGGAGGACAAACGGAAAAGAAAATCCGAATAAACTAATTCACAAACGCCGTCAAGTCTGAGGCTGAGCTTTAGTGTATACTCTCCGGCACTTGGTTTCGCTGCCATCCATTATTCGAGAGACGCCTCTCTCACTCTCTTGTGCTCGTCTTACGTTGTATGTACCGAGGGCTTAACAACACGCCACCTTCTAGAGCCGCACAATGGCCGTGTGCCGTCGTCCACAATGGTCTGAAAATGGGTGGCGGCGTTGGCGGCGGCCGGACCCTCATCGTCTTTTCCGTCAGGCGCGGGGCGCCCAAGTTTGCCGCGTTATTAGCTGATTTGAATGGGTAAAGCGGAAGTGAGCCGATGCTGACGGCAAAGCCACACTCCCCATACTAACTATTCAAAACCATATTACCCTCGATATTACCTATAGTTTGCCCTTGAACTTTTGCCAATTGATCGTTATTTTATTCAACAATAGACATGGCTAGTCGACAATTTCTTCTAAGAAGTAATTTGGGAAGAGCATTCATGTTGCAATTGACCGAAACGTAATAAATTGCACGGATTAGTGCTGTTTATTGCAGCAGTATAGAGAAAGCGAGAGAGAGAGAGAGAGAGAGAGAGAGAGAGAGAGAGAGAGAGAGAAAGAGCGGCACGACTAGTTTAAAAGCGTAATAGCATTCTTGCTTCTCCTTTTTTCGCTCGTTCTCGTGGCCGCGCGGGCAAAAAACTTTAAATTAGCCGTGTACAACGAATTTAAGCAGGCCGCAATTTTCTTTGCGCCGCGGCGCCGCAAAGGAAACTTGGCGGGGAGCGCGGCGCGCTACGGTATACATGTATACAGGAGATCCTGCGCAAACTAGCATAACTACCCCGGGAAGTCGTCATTAGCGCGGGCGCCAAAAGTCTCTCTCTCGCTCTCACTCCACTCGCGCTCAAGTTATTACGGGGCGCGTTATTAAAGTGCGAAACTGCGCGAAAAGTGTGCAGCTCGTGTATGTGTGTGGCTACTGGTCTGTCTCGGCCTTGTGTCGGCAACATAGTTGAGATACGCTGCGGCAAAGTGAAACTGACCGAGCGAGCGAGCTTGCTTGTGAGGGACAACTCATGCTGGCCGCCCGAAGGCCAACCGCCCGGCGCCGTTATTTACTCGTCAACAAGTTCGCGGGATCTCGGCCAGGAAGTTGCCAAGTTCTCTCGCCCTGTGTACCCTACTCTGTGTGTATGTGTGTGTGGGTGTGTGTGTGTGTGTGTGTGTGTGTGTGTTGCCTCTCTGTACCGCTGCGACATCAACTCATCTCTTTTTGTTGATCTTAACGAACGACCACTGCTGCGCCGGGTTATGCCATGTTACCAAACACATTGTAACTAGCACGCATTCTTCTCCTACTCTCTGAACCTTCTCGTGAACTAATAATAACCTTAGTACGTAAGTCAGTCGCTTTTGCATATTTTTATATTTTTGAGGACTGTAAAATGAGACTGACATAACTTTTCAGCATCAACAGATTTCGGGCAAGCCGTACAGTTATTTTTTAAACGCGAGTACTATTATATATTTACATGCTATGCACGTCCAGCGAAAGTAGCATAAAAAAGTTGGCCTACGGGTAATATGCACCTAGCGACTACATTAGAAGCTTAAAAAACAGTCGTCGCATAGCGAAAACTTAGTAGTGTTTAAAGCTCAGCGTAACTCGTAAATCTCTCCGTGTTTTTTTTTTTTTCACTTTTCATAGTGACGGAGCCTGCTACAGCTATACTATTTAGCCCATTAGTTTAAGTAGACTACCATTTACTTTGCAAGCTGAAGAGAAGTGAAAACATACTTTTTTCCTCGCGATGTTTGATAAGCTTTGCATGTTTTCACGTATTTCGAGTTTACTTTAAAATCGAAAATTTGTGTCTACTCAGAATTAAAATATTTTTAAAAATTGTTATTTATTTATAACTTTTATACAGATATTGCTACTGTGGAGTACAGATTCATTTAAAATGTACGGAGAAAATCCCAATTTTGTTCCATTCAAGTTTAAATCCTCTAAATATAAAAAATATTAAACAGCTTTTTATAGTATAAAATTCAAGGGATAATTCGCTGAAAAGACTCAAATCTCGACTCAAATCGTGCTTGGTGCGGGGATTGTGCATTGCAATCGCAAGAGTGGAATGAATTCAATTTCGTACGTTTCACAATTTCATATTTCGATATAAATGCATTCGAAAATTGGAAATTCGATGGTAGCTAAAGTCAGCTTCAGCATTTTTACTACGTAGTGGATAAAAACTATATTTGCAAAATATTAAACATTTACGCTACATCGGATTCGTTGTTCGTTATAATATAATTTATTTGACTTTATCACGATGAGACCGTAATGAACAAAGATATTAAAAAATATATTTATAAAAATTTCTTTTACGCTTTAATAAATTTTTTATCATTTGAGGAAGTCATTTAAAAGAAAAATTTATTGAAGAGAAACAGGCATATTTGCCATTTTTAATCTGTTAAAGTTTTTTTACGTAAATTATGTTTTATCGATTAAAATGACAATAGTATGAAATCGATTAAAGTGTCGAATGATGACAGAAAAAATAATAATGTAATAGCCAAATGAGAAAATAGGATCGAAAAGAAAGGAAGGATAGAAGTAAAAGAAAAATAGGGTAGGTTGCATAATCGGCCGAGTATAGCAGCAGCGTGACACCGTAACTTTGCGAGCGAATAAAACTTAGGCTGTAAGTGAATCGGGGGCTGAATAGGAAGCGAAGGAAGGAGGCAAAAAAAGAGCGCGAGCAAAAGAGACGTAGAAGAAAGTCAAAAAGTCTGTGAAAACTAGTAAATACACCGGAAAGTTTGCCACTTGCCGAAGCCCCCGGGCTATTGGACTTTCTCTCTTTCTCTTTCTCAGCTCCTGCCTCTATTCAGCATTGAGAGATTGTGCGCTCGCGCGAGTCCCAAAGTCCTTGCTCCTACTGACAGCTTTTCCGATTAAGCGGATCGAACGACCGAACGAAGTAAATTGTCGCTACCGCCGCCCGCGCCGCTGCATCTTACGACTGCACACTCGGATTTTTCGAATTGATTATTCGCGCGACTCCAATCTACTGAACAAAAGAACGACATTCATTGATTTGCCTTTTACAATGTTTCCCTATTCATTCAACTTAGAAATGAGTAATCGACTAAAATGTAATTTCTTGTTCAAAAAAAGCAATTGGAAAGTAAAACAGACGCATGTAATTGAAAAACTAGCGACAGGTTGTTCATATAGTCCGGGCAAAGAAAAAGCAGTAACAGCAGCTAGGTCGAGAGAATTTGCGTTCGTAGAAAATAGGTCAAGTGAGCTGGCTTTGCCGCGCGTATGTACAGAGAGAGAGAGAGAGAGAGAGAGAGAGAGAGAGAGAGAGAGAGAGAGAGAGAGAGAGAGAGAGAGAGAGAGAGAGAAGGGAGGAAATAAGTCGCGCAGCAACTATACGCTGCACTGCGAGAGAGCGAGCGAGTCCCGGTCAAGAGGTGCAGTATAGCGTACAGCCAGTCAGCCACCAGCCAGCCTGCACACGATGAACGTTCGTCGGTCAAGTTGAGCGAGCAAACCACTTAGCTCGTTAGGACGTTGACTCTGTGAATCGACATAGTCGTCGCGAGGCCAGGAGAGGCACTTGCACGGTTAATCAACTGTTTTTCCAGCTACCTCTTTCTTTTCTTATTTTTTTTACCTAACGCTAATTCCTAAAGCTAAAATCAACTCGCTAACTACCTTGTAATTCCGACATTTTCTCGTTATCTCGCAATTACGAATGACAGCTCTCTTTGAAGTTCGATGACGCACGTCCAGCACTAACAATAAGAGCATTTCACATTTTATCGGGATTAGTTGAATTGGCGCAGAGTAGATTACAGCATTGGATCGATAATTATATGTTTGAAATGTGAACTATCTACCCCGAGTAAAAAGTCTGTTTGCCCGTGAAGAGGTAACTTGTGCGGAGAATAGACGATTAGATGTCGAGGCAATCTCGGTGGTGCGGGGTCTCTCTCTCTCTCTCTCTCTCTCTCTCTCTCTCTCTCTCTCTCTCTCTCTCTCTCTCTCTCTCTCTCTCTCTCTCTGTCTCTCTTTCGTTCTTTCTCTGTAGTAAAAAGTGGAATCGTCTATTCTCGGAGGCGAGGACATCGAATGGCCATTACACGGTGCGGCGGCGATATCGGGTGCTTGCTTGGGGGCGCGGGCGCGCGTGTCCTTTATCGGTGCCGAACTCCATTCGTCGTTCTTTGTCGGTCGGTCGGTCGGTCGGTCGGTCGTTCGGTTGCAGCTATAGTAGCTATATCTATAACCCGAGAGTAGCGAGAGAGGGAGAGGGAGAGAGAGAGAGAGAGCAAGCTTAATCTTTATTATTATCGGCTACGCCGGTATAGCATGAGCGCGGGAGGCTAACGCAGTTATATACGCGAGTTCGAAATTGTCTGCCGATGCGCGACCGTGTAACGTATGTATACGCTATATTCGCACGCCAAGCTAAGCGCGAGCGAGCTAGCTAGCCCGGGCGAAACTGCAGTTTCATGGAGTGTAAATAAGGGCGCCAGAGTGCGAGAGAGGGAGAGAGAGAGAGGGAGTGCGAAATCCTGTTTTCGTTTTGCCCACCAAAACACTGCAAGCACCGAGCTTGCAAGCTCCTGAGAGAGAGAGAGCGAGAGAGCTACTTTCCCCGCAGTGCCATCCCAACTTTTGCTCGGATTGATCATTTAAAAGCTTCGCGCGAGTGCACGCTCTACTCACACACCTACACACTGCACAACTCGAGCTTGCATGCGATGCATGCGAGCGCGTTCGATTTGGTTACCAACCCAACAGCAGCAGCACACCACTGAAACCTATTCCACGCCGCTTTCTCTCTCTCTCTCTTTCTCTGTCGACTCTCTCGCGGATTTGGCTTATGTACGAGCCTCTCGATATCCACTACTGTGCTCTAAAGTCAACTACACGGGCTTTCGCTCTTTTTCATTCGCTGCGGCAAATGAAACGCGTTTTGCGGTTTCCTCTCTAGCGAAGAATGAAAAAAAGGAAACGATGAATTACACAGGCCCACAAAATAAAAAAAGTGCTCTGATCAATTTACAAAACAGGTCTATTCTTACGTATTTTTCGACACTGAATTCGAATCTGGAGTCAGATTAGGAGG
>JAWWMK010026286.1:0-15621 GCA_035047105.1 Galeopsomyia nigrocyanea
AGGTATCTTGTCATTTTTTCGTAAACTGCTTTTTTCAAAAGTTATGAATCTTGAAAGAGAAAATTTTTCACTAACTTCGAAAATTTATAACTTTAGAAAAAAGCATTTTACAAAAAAATTACAAGATACCTTTTCGTCTTAAAATATAGGCTATATTTTTTAGAAAAAATTGTTTCAGTTAGAAAAAAACATTTTCTTAATTTTTTGTTTTAACAATTGCAATTTTGACAATGTTCCCCATCTTTATGATAAAACAAACGTGATATTAGCTATTCATATTCAACACCCTCGAAAACATAAATGTAAACAACAATTGGCGACTAGAAAGAATCTGGTCACTACCATGTCAATTTTGGGATCGTTGCTGCTCGCCTATAAAGCTCGAGTGGTCTTCGAGCCGACCCCCAGCCGAGCCGTTACAGATGCCTAATATTTATTGAAATGAAACGGTAAGGCAGTAATTGTTCATGAAATGTATTGAATAGCTGTTAATAGTTTTTTTTTTGTGTTGTAGATTTTTGAGCGAGGGTATATATAAAGTATATATATCTTCAAAATTTGCGAAAAAAAAAACTATAGAAGACAATACTAATTGATTATTTTGCTTTATCCTATTTTTCTTTGTATTTTTTCTTCTACGTTATTTCAATTTTTCAGTCTGTACTAAGTTTATTACACAATTTTTATGTAAAAATCATATCAAGATCATACGCAAAACCGGCTGTTTTTTCCTGCTTGAAGCCAAATTATAAATAACAAGAGAACAGGACAAATAAAAGCGGAATGCAAAGCAAAATCTATGATAATTTCGTTTAGATGCACGTTAATGAAATTAGAACGGATTTTTGTTCTTTAGGAAAATCCTATAAACAAATATTAAAAAACACATTCAAAATGTTCGCTTGGAAAAACTTGTGTTTTTTCCGTTTTAATTATTATTGTTATTTTATTTTATTAATCTAAAAATATTTCGCGTTTCCTTCAACCGAGTATACTATTTAAAGAACACATTATAATGTATTTAGAAACTTCTTTTATTCCGAGTAATAAATTTAACAATTTTTTGTCGTGCATCACTTTTTAAATAGTATACAAATTTTATGTGAAACTGACAATTATTCGAATACTTTGAAGATTCGCAATTAAAATAAATAACTTGAAACTTTGCGTTGAACGCATTACATAGTCGATATTGAATAACAATTGGAAATCAATTTACGAATAGTTACAATGAAAAACAGTTTAAATTACAAAATTACGCTTTTAATACAACTCCTTTACGTACTTCACGGAATGAACAGTAATAAATATATAATCTAGGATAAATATTAACATAACTATTAATTATGAATTGTCGAATGAAAAAGCTTAAATAAATAATAGTATCTAGTCGACAATTAAAAAAGAAAGTCGATTTCAGTTGCCGTTGTTTCACATCATTAAATGCCTTTACAAGAAATAACATGTTTCTCAATTCGGTGAGGAAAGAATTTCCGTTTACATATTTTACACATTATCAATTCTGACTGGTGTTGCTCCCAGTCGACTTCTGCAACAGCTAACTCTGAAAAATATGAAAATTATAGACTTCTAAAATTTCTAGATGAATATCGAATTTTGTGAAAATTTCTGTCATAAATCGTGCATTTATCGCAGAATGAACATGCAAAGAAAGCTCAGAAAAGTAGCTGTTTCTTTATTTTTAGTTCATAAAATATTAAAATCGCAAACATATCACATCGATTATTCGTAAACTATCATATCAAAAAAGTAATCTGAGTTTTAAAACCTTAAGTAATAGAAAAACGAAACAATCTAAAACAAATTTGAAAAAGATGAAAGACTAAGTATAAAGTATTATCAAGTTGCATAATAGTTATAATAAAAATTCCTAGAAAATATAATGAGATTTTTGTAACATAATTTTGAAATTTATATGCATATTTTTTTTCAATATTTACTTAATGGATTCAATCAAATTATAAAAGAAGAACGTTTTACCAGTAATTAATTACCTTTTTTCGGTGGCGAAAATCGTTTGCTTTCATTTGGCAGAATATTTCCAGCTGCACTAATTGGACTTCTAGGTAGCTGTCTCTTTGGTACCATAGGATTTAAACTCACATCCTATAACAAAAGTTGATTGAGGAACAAAGGTGGTACTGAGAAACCATATCAATTAAACTACTGGTGCTTACTAAAATATTATTACAGTCAGTCTTATTGGGTACAAGCAAAAGAGGGTTCTTTATCTCATTTTCCAAAGCTTGATGCTCATCTGATGGTTTTGGTGAATGTTGTACTCTACCTATACTAATTATCTCTTCTATATTCTTCTCATCTGTCTCTTCATTAGATGAAAAAGCTTTATTATTCCTATATTTCCTTCGAACAATATAAGCATCTGCTGAAATAGGTTTCAATGTATTTATCTCTATTGGAGAATGAACAACTTTAGTTATTTTAGGCAGAAAATTTTCATCTGTATTGACTATTTTGTCAGTATGTATATTTTGTATTTCATTTTGTATCTCATCAGTATTCACCACAATTTTCAATTGTTCATCTTTATTTTTTAATCTTTTATTACGTTTAGCAGCAGGTGTATGAGGAAATGGAATTTCCAGCTTGTTGGAGCCTTCTTTATCATTTAAGGGTGAGTTTAATTCAGATGCTGAAATATCCACTGTGTCATCTGAGTCTTGTCTGAATAATTGCCTCCTTGTACCAAATGGACTTGCAGAGTATTTCTCAACATTCATCATATTTTCACGATCTGTAAATAGGATCTTCTTCTTTTTTTCTGATGCATGAAGAACTTCTTGATTTAGAGTTAAGCGTCCTAGTTTTTCTAGAGTTTTTTGACCTTCTCGTGACAGTTCATTTTGATTAGTAGCATTTTCTTTTTCCACTTCCTGCAACATTTTTCAGTTTGTTAAGAACCTTAATAACACTATAAGTCAATGTTAGGGCTCTTAAATAAATTCATTTACCTGGTTTCTGCACTGCTCGCTGTTACACTTGCACAACTTCTTATTACAAGAAATGCCTTTCTTTACACAGCCACATACTTTATTACCACAATTACCTTTGCAACCACAGCCTTTCACAGATTTTGTTCCACTATCTGGACATTCTGGACTGATAGATTTTTCTTTGATAGCAATAAAATCATTTTTCCCTAAACTGCTAGTACTTTTTGAAAGCTTAATATTGTGCTGCTTTAGAATTTTATTTTCCTCTTGTAGCTTAAAAACTGTTGCTTCATATTCAGTAATTTTTTTAGTTAAATGGTTAATTTCTTTTTTATAATCAAGAATGAAGGTTTCATAATTGCCCTCATCCTCAGTTTGAGTGAAAACTGAAGTTTGCTTAAGTTGTCTGAAAAAATAAATATATTAAGCAAAAAAATTTAGCATGTATGTATGTATACAAGACTAAATGTGTTTATTTGTATGAGTATAATACTAATAAATGCAAGTCAACAAAGAACTTGAAAAATGTTTTTATCAATTAATTTTTTCCGAATCCCGTTAGTTGAAGCTGCGTTTTGATGATGCTTGTAATCATATTAAATTAAGTGGAAGAAAATATGTACAAATAAATACCTTGCAGTAGAATTTGTTTTTGTCCTTTTTGGAGGCATTTTGCAAATAGTTGACGCTATTTATACGCACAACAAGTATTGTATTTTTATGGAAATGGTTAAACTATATTGATCGCAGTCATTTACAGTTTGTAAATACCTACAGTAAGTAATATACTATTGAGTTTAATGATTGCGTTTTTAACGCTCGCAATTCACAAAAACTATCAAGGATGTTGGTTACTTTGAAAACTTTTGTAAATACATGCACCAATTATTCTACTATTTATCTTATTAAAGTCGTGTGAAGTCGTGTAAGCAATTGAATTCGGTCTATTATTCACCAAGGAAATTATAAATGTGTAACTGTCGCGCACTTTTAAACTGCGAAATGAAATATGTACATACATACAATGACATACATTGATACATAAAAAAAACTAAATTACTCAGTGCCCTCTGCTGAGTATTTTGATAAACTTGCATCAGCTGTTCAATTTTGTAACAAACACGTGTTTATATTTAAAATTTATTTCTTTCACGCATGAAAACAAGATTTTGCATTAATTAGCAGTCAGAATATTGATTGCACAAGAAGATGTCTCGTGTAATCAACTTCTTAACAGTTATAAAAAATAACTGGAAGAAATCAGTTGTAGGGGTAGCAGCGTTTTCTTATGGCGTTTCCTACAGCAACAATTACTACAAGTAAATATTTATTATGTGACTCGTTTTGAAATTTTTTAAGAATCAAAGTTGGATAATCCTTCCCTTGTTTATGAAAATTTTTAGTATTTTCAAAATACTTTTAATGATCTTTGTGTAAAAATATTTATCTTTATTATTTAAACTATTTTCAAAGCATTCAACAAATCATGAGAGAATATTGCGAAGAAGCAACTACATATGGAGATCAGATTCTACCAGCAAATTGTAAACCCCAACATGTAACAGTTATTCTGAATCCAGTTGCTAAAAAAAGGTTACAGTTGTTGATTTTTTTTCACAATATAGACTTTTTAAACTAAAAAACATGATATTCCAGAAAAGCTAAGAAATTATTTGAAAAGTATTGTGAACCAATTTTACATCTTGCTGGTTATGCAGTAACAATCATACAAACTCAATCAGAAAACCAAGCCAGACATCTAATAGGAAATTTGAATAGACAGACCGACATTATAGTCGTAGCTGGAGGAGATGGTACATTATCAGACGTTGTTACTGGAATGATGCGCAAATACAAACACAACAGTTCAGCTATTAAAGAATTACCTATTGGAATATTACCTTTGGGTAAGACTAATAGAGTTGCAGATTCATTATTTTATGGATATGAAGACTTTGTTGAAGTACGAAAGCTTGCTGATGCTACAATGGCCATTCTTAGAGGGAAAACAAAGTTGGCTGATATTCTTGAAGTTGAATCGTTGGAGGTAATTTGTGATAAACTTTTAAATTGTCAGAAAAATAATTTTCCATCAAATAAGTAATCCTACACAATATTTAATGCCAAAATTTCAACTAATTTCTTAAAATTAATGATGCTAAATTTGTGATTTGATTACTATCTTGATTTGTGATAATTATTGTATAAATACATTTTTTAATTTGGGGCTTGATGAAATTTTGATGAAGATTTTCAATTTATAAATTTATCAAATTCAAATTTATTAATTGTATTTTCAGAAAGATGCAGAACATTCATCTGAATCAATTTATGCTGTTGGCTCAATTGAATGGGGTGCATGGAATGATGCTCACTGCAGATCAGACAAATATTGGTATTGGGGTGCATTGAGAGCGTTAGTCTTTATCTTAATATGAATATATTCTACTGTGATTAAATAAACATTATTTCAGCTATTTTTAAAATTATGCATCATTTTAGATACGTCACATACATATTTAGTGGATTCAAAAGTGATATTAATTGGGATTGCAATGGTGTACTGCGCTACTCTGATCCATGTAGTGGATGTTCCAATTGTCATAAAAAACAAGAAACTGCATCAAACAAACGGTGGTGGCATGCATTCATGCCAAAAGTCAACCATTCTTCCAATGGTAACAAATTACGATTATTTAATTGATTGATTTCAACTGAATCTAAAAATTACAATCTTAGGTGATAGTCATGTGGATCATAGTAAAATAATCAATAAGAACTGTGGCATAGTCCATGAAATACCTATTTCTACAACTGAACTGCATATAAAAACTGACAATCTCAAAGTGGAAAAAAAGGATTTTGTACCATCACTGAAAGTTGAGTTGGGTATGCATTATTAGATATTTATATTTTCAATCTACTCAATAGTTTGCTGTTATACATGTATAATTTCACAGGACCTCCAAATATTAGCTACATGGATTTCGTTACCGAGGGTTGGCGAAGATTAAAAGGTCAAAAGACGTTAATAAATAAAACATTAGAGGCCAAAGACATAGAACTACATCCTTTAAAATCGGATAATTTTGTAAGTATGAAGCTAGGTATCTGAGATTTGATATAATTAAAAATTTATGTATATTTTTTATGATTAAAAAAGTCTGGAAAGTGATGGAATAATTTTATCTTCGAGATAAAATTTTGCGCATCAAACTTAATAATTGTCATGTGAATACATTTTATTAACGTAATATATACTTATTGCAGGGGAATAAAGAGCGCTGTTTTTACATAGACAATGAAGAATTTGAGTTGAAACCAGTGAAATTTAAATTAATCCCGAAATCTTTAAAAATATTCTGTCATGAAGATTTGAATACGAGTTGATGAATATGTAAATAAGAACTTGTGTACATAAAAAATCCATATACTATAGTTATATTATTACCGCACTAAAATATAAACATCTCATTTTTAACAAAAAATAGAAAACTTTATTTAAAAAAACTTATAGTATCTGATACAAAGTTACACTTGTATAACTGATTCACATATATTTGTTAAAATGTGCACTAGGTGCATGGCGATTGTAAATATTGTAATATAGACACTTAAAAAATATCATTTTTTCGAGTACAATGTTTTTTATACCTTTGTTCAATTTGCAATAGCAAACAACTTCGGAAAGTTTTAATTCTAGTGTAGAGTATTTTATATATTTTTGTACATTAGCCAATTTTTATGTAAACTCGCTTCAAACTTACAATTTATGCTGACATAACGCATTACATTTAAAAATCCTCCCATTAAAGTCCATAGCACATCAAAAATACATTTATAAAATGAGCTACTTACACCTAACTTTCTATGTTACAATTAAAATTTTCTTTTCAATTTACACTTAATTGTTTTTATATTCAATTTTAATATCATAATAGCTTTTATACTGTAACAATCATTTTAGATGATTTCAGTAACAATGTTTGTTATTTAATTAAATAATCATTACTTATACAATTGTTTCAGATTCATAAAAAACTTTCCATTTACAATTTTTCAATATTTATATTACCATTGAAGATTCAGTAATAAATTCTATAGAGTAATCTTATTAAATACTATTTGTATAAACATGCTTGTGGCACTTGTCAATATAATACTAATATAAAAATAAAAAATATAAAATATTCTACGAGAATCAAAGAAAATTACTCAGTTACAATGGCTGTATTCCGCTATTCGCGCAATTCCGGCACTATCTAAGGTTTAACACGGGTGGACAATATTTTCGGAACACTCAACTGTGCTCAACTGTCTAGCGCACGAATTTCAGAATACACCCAATTATTATTAAGGCCTCTATATATACCCATAGCACATAAAACCATAGATAGAGCAAATGAGAAAAATTTGTCACGCTTTACCTTGAATAGTTTGCCAAAGTGGGATAGCGGGTGTTCAAAAAAATTACCATCTATAAATGCTTGTTACTCAGTTATAAACGTCTGTGCTTAACTTAAATTATATCAAAATAAATATTGCTAAATAAATAAGCAGTGCACAGAACATTTCAAAATTGATTAGCCTAAGTCTGGATATGATTATTTGTAAGTAGTAATTTTTTTTTAGCGCCCATTATCTAGTTTTGACAACTTATTGGAGAAAAGTAGCGATAAATTTTTCCCATTTACTATGTATATTTTAGTGTACTACTATGAATGTATGCGTGTGTGTGTGTGTGAGATTTTCTCTATTTTTTAAATAAAACTGGTTTTTTCATTTGATTCTCTCAGATTCCGAAAATAATACGTTTTTATCATTAAATAATAATACGTCATCGTATAATGATACGTATCATATAATGATACGTCATGGTGGCAAAATAATTTGCTAGGAAGAATATAATTGCATTAATTCTGCAAATCACTACTACAATTCCTGATTGCTGGTTTAAAAAATTGTAATAGAGGACTTACTGGCGTTTTTCGTGGTTCAATAGACTTTGATCTAGCTGTTCTACGTTCAGGTGTCACATGATTTTTGGGACTGGATAGTTTTTCAGCGCTATTACAATTTCGTTGAGCGTATTTATCTTTTCTCATTTTAGTAAGCCAGTCGATATTTTCTTTAGATTTTCGAGGTGACATTTCTAGTAAATGTGGCGCAGTTCCATCTAATACAAAGTTAGGCAAGTTTGACGTGAGTGAAAAAGGTATTGACGTGTCGAATTTTGAAGATGAACTTGGGCTTATCTCGTCGGATTCGTAACTACTATTCAGTATTTCGACACTTTTTTGCGTGTGAGTTTCCATTTTACTATTGGGACTGAAAAGTCTCCGGGCACCCCTACTTTCTAGATGAGGTCGCTTCAATGGAGCTTCCAAATTTTCTTGAATAGGTGACAAGATAGATTTGTAACCGCCATCTGACCAGTAACCATTTGACATTTGTGCATAATTTCTCTTTACAGATCTACTACCATCATAGTCACCAACTGCAAAGCGGAAGTTGAAAGAATTTATTGCTTGAAAAAAATTAAATTGTTAAAAAGCCAATGAAAATGTTTGAATCAGCTACCTGGAGTAACCTCAGATTCTGAAGAACAATCTCTGTTTACTCCAAGTCTAGACACGGTAGGAGTAGTTTCTAAGTTTCTTTTTGCTTCAATCATTGATGATTGGAGAATAGGCTCGGCAAAACCATGTATATTTATTTTTTCATCTTCATCAATGTGCTCTTTCCCTACTGTCCATATCCTGTGACGAGAATCATCTGAACAAGTTACAATCTAAAAGCATGTTGAAATTATACATTATTATTTATATAAACATGTGTGAATTCTGATTGTAATTGAAAATTACTTTTGACTCTCCTACACTACACCAAGCAATACAAGTTACTTCATCTCTATGTCCAGAAAGTTTGAGTAAAGGTGTGCCAGGTCTTTTGGTATGCCAGATGTATGCTAGTTCATCACTTGAGCCACTAGCAAGATATTTCCCATCTGGGCTCAAACAGGCTTTTACATAGAATGTTGAATTCATATGCCCATAATATTCTGCAACTGCATTAAACAAATTTAACAAATAAGTCTCTTAATCTCAATCTTAATAAATGCCATATGCTTCGTCACTTTACTTGGTTTTGGGTTGTAGGATAAAATGTTATATGCATATATTGTATTATCCATACAGCTTGCATATAAAGTAATTCCATATGGACAAACTACTAAAGATGTGAATCCATTGCTATTGCTTTTTCCACCATAATTCATAGTATATTTTGGCATAGGATCTTTTTTGTAAGTAGTGTAATTTTTTCTAAGATCCCAAACTTTTATTAATCTAGATTTAAAGATATCAAATTAAAGAGACACATCAAATTATTACTCTAGTATTGATGCAAAAAAAAACAAACCCATCTCCCGACGAACATGACAATAATGTGTAATCATCTTGAAAAACTAAGCCTGTAATACTTTCAACTCGATTGTGTTTGACTTTACTTGAAGGTGTCCTACGCTGTTTTATCCTACTTAATAACTTTGTACAATGTGCATTGTAAATAGAGTTATCTGGGCGATTACTGTTTGTTGCTCTAATATCCCAAATCATTATTGCACCATCTCTAGCTCCAGTAGCAAAAACAGCTGCAAATTTTGTAATAATTTTTAGACTCACATTATTCAATCAAAATCATTATTTATTACCTTTATCTTCAGGTCGAAAAGCAGCATTCTTAATACTACCAGTATGAGCATCAAATATTTGCAATTCTTTTATTTGTTCTTGTGAAACATCCCATAAACGAGCTGAATGATCCCCTGATGCAGTAATCAATTTCATTTCTTGTGGCATCCAAGCTATGTCAAATATAGCATCTGAATGTGCCTAAAAAATACATTATTTTTTGTTGGAAATTAAAAGATTTTTAATGATATGAACAAAGAAGTAAAACAAAGAGGTACGATTGAAAAATTTATTGTTATTTTATTACTTGAGTTCCATCTAATGGTGCATCAGACTTTTTGCTTTGAGTAGTATCTTGCAATGCAAATTTACCATCTTCATTTGCTAAAGCTATTACTTGCTCATGACCAGAAGTTGAAGAAAAACGACAAGTGTAAACTGGAGGCTCTGGATTAAAATCAGGGGCATCTGTATTTGGTACAATGCCCCTGTACACATCTTCGTTATAACATTTTAAACGGAATAATGCGATATCATAGTCTTGAACAAATCCTAAAAGAAAAGTTCTGTCATTCAAAATTCTCGAAAGATTGTTTTTTAACCTGTATTCTATGAAATAATAATCAGAAAAAGTTCATGTTGAATTACACTTACTCAATCCTTTCTCTCTATGGTTTATTGATTGAGAAATATTCATGGCGTTTTTATTTGATAAGTGAATATATTACTAATAACGTTTTTTATCAACAACTTTACATCTTTAATCTGTCAGTTTTCCCGCAAAATACTGTAACCAACAATTTAAGAAATATTCACAACGAATTGTGCCAATTTAGATTTATTCTTCTTGGTCTTGCTCTCTTATTGGCCGCTCGCTTATTGTCCGGCCATCAACAGTGAATTTTGTCCAATAAAATAGTCCGTAGAGCTAGTCTAGGATGCTAGGGAGTATGGACTAATCGTAAACCAGTAGGTAATCGATTAATATCGAATTTTCGGTTAAAGTCCAAGCCAACTTCACAGTATTTACATCTGATCTAGAAATACATATGTTGTTGTCTGGTTGTTGTTTGTGTTGGTTTGTGTTGTTTAGGTTATGTTATTTTGAGAATGTGTTTATCAATTAACAAATCATTTTTCATTTTTCACGTTTGTATTTTTGTTAATCGCAACAAATAATAATAAGGCCTCGTAACAATAATAAATTAATAAATGCTTCAATGTGAAGTTTTGTCATGGACAAAAATATTGAGCGCCACAGCGCTGCAAATGATTTATTATCCCAATCTTACTGTAACGGAATTCAAAAGTAAAGTGTATTTCTTTTCAAATATACAAATGCTAAATATTAAGGCTTTCTCTTGACATGCGTTTAATGAATAAATTTAATGTGGCAGAATTGCAGGCACAGATGATGCTATTACCAGCGATTTTCACATATCTGGCAAATTATTGGTTAAACGTAAAAAAGCTTGGAACAATTTATTTGAAAAATACTCCAGTATGGTAATTATTTTTTAAGCTCACTTGATATTATATTTTTTAATTTTATAACAAAAATATGTGTGCCGAGTAAAGAGGAAGAAAATAAAATAAATTTATAATATTTTTGAGATTGATCATCAAGCTTTCAACTTTCATTTTCTGGAATTCAGAAAAATGTATATAAAGAACTTTATTTTCAGTATTTGTCATTTATAAACTTGATTATTTATCAAAATTTGTATTGAAAAAACATGAAAATCTATAAAAACAATTCTTTTCCTTCAGGTATCTGAAGTTGAGTTGAATATAAATACATTGCAACCCGAAGAGCCAATGAATCCACCAGAAGCAACAGAGCAACGTTTACCTATGCGTAAACCAATGTCAATGGTGCAATATTGGGTTGATACTGGAAATCTGCTACACATGAATTGCACAAATAATGATATTCATTCTGATTCAGGATCTTCTATTATTGAAGATGATTGTTGTGAGCCTGTTCAAAATAATGATTCTCAAAGTTTAGCTACAAACCTTAGTGCAGAAAAAAATTCTAATATTGCAGAAACTTCAGGTAATAAAAATTTGAAGATTGCTACATCATCTAACAGTTCCATTGATACTGCAGCTTATATTTTAGCAAATAACAATATTACTAAGAAAGCAGAAACTATAGCTATTGTAGAAGGTTCAAAAGTTGTTAATGAAATACACAGTCCTGTTAAAGCAAATAACAATATTACAAAGAAAGCGAAAGCAGAAACTATAGCTATTGTAGAAGGTTCAAAAGTTGTTAATGAAACACACAGTCCCGTTAAAGCAAATAACAATATTTCAAAGAAAGCAGAAACTATGGCTATCATAGAAGGTTCAAAAGTTGTTAATGAAACACACAATCCTATTAAAGAAAATAATGTTACAAAGAAAGCAGAAAATATAGCTACTGTAGAGGGTTCAAAAGTTGATACTAAAGCAAACAGTCCTGTTAAACATTCTCTGCAAATTGTAGAAAAGACTAGAAATACAAATAAAATCAGTTCAACAAAAAAAAGCAACCATGACAAGTTGAAAGTTGCAAATACAGATCTACCACTACCATTCTTTTACAAAAGTTATGCAGATAAAATAACTGAAAATTTAAAAAATGCTAAACTTGATAAAATGAGTGAAAATAAGAAGAAATCCAAATCGAAATCTCAGCAAAGCCATATTTGTTCAATTTTCTTCAGTGAAAGCGACGAATCAATTTCTAATATTCAAAACGATAAATTTCAAAACGTTTTCAATGAAAACAATCAAAACACTAATAATGTAAGCAAGTTTTCGAAACGTAAAAAGTTGTATAAACGATCAGATTCTCCTGCCGAATTCACCCCAGTATCTGAGGATAATTTGAGCTTACACACATCAAAATTGACATTACGAAAATGCTTGCCACTCACAAAAAGTGAACATCCAGCTCTAAATACTCCTAAAACAAGTTCAACGTCTTTATCCCGTACAAGATATAGAAGGACAAAATTTAAAAGGAAACTAAATCGGTGTCAGGGTCTTCCTTCAGTAACTACAAGTGATGAAAAAAGTGAAAATGAAGAATTATTGGACTCCAATCAAAACAATGTAAATTCTTGTTCTTTGTACAACTCTCAAATTCAGAATACTAGGAATCCTAGTGATATTCAGACAGGTTCTAAAGAAAACTGTATGACAAATAATAATCTAATGTTGAATCCAAAAAGTTCTGATAATCATAATAAAACAGAAGAAGGTAATGTTCAAAATAATATAAATAGGACAAGTTCCTTCAGTAGCTGTAATGACTTATTCAAGAATAAGTTAGAGTTGAAATCTTGTAAAATTATTGTTCAAAGACTGCCCTACAGATATTATTCGTCAAATGGAAATGTAACAAAAAAGAAAAACTTGCTTGATTCAGTAAAATCCAAAAAAATTAAAGACGTCAACAAAAACTTACGTAATTATGCATTAACATCAAATATAGTTTCAATAAATAATGAAAATGACTTATCTAATGTCAAGGCAAACAATGTCACAACATTCAACTATACGAAAACTTTCGGGGACATACTCAAAGGGAAAGAAAAAAAGTCATTACAAACAACGAGATCCAACTATTCTTCATCAGATGGCCATTCTACTGAAAAAATATCAGTAAAGCATGTAGAAATGACAGACAATGAAAGCTTGTACAAAGAAAAGTCAAAGTATATGATTGCTGATTCAACTTCGGATGAATCGGATTTGGTAGTAACAAGTATTAAAAATAAATATGTGAGTAAATACAGAAAATCGAAAAAATTGCCAGGTAAGCATTTTTATTTAGACGAATGTTCAAACACAACTAATGAAGACAGTAATGAAAGTTGCTCAAACAAACGAAAGAAAATCATGCGAAAAATGAGAAAAAATAATGATACAGACGATGATTTGCAATGTTTCGAGACGAAAGAAAATAGTTTTTCACTCGAGTCCAGGCATAAAATATCTTCTAGAGATGGCAAAAATAATAAAAATAAAATAAAAAGCTCACTGGACGCATCGTCTTGTAGCAAAGAAGAAGAAGAAATATCAACGCCCGTTGAAGAAAAAAATCAAGCAATGTATCCAGCTATTGAAGGAAAAAAAACAATTGAATCTATTTGTGCCATCTCAAGTGAATCTAGAAATACTTCAAGAAGTTTACGAAGCTGCCGATTGTTAGTAAATAGAATTGAGGAAACTAATAATAATATAGATGTAAATAACAAGTTAGCTAAACTAACAAATGAACACAGTAAAACTGAAACTTTAGGGAAAATGCGAAATGAAAGCGAACTACGAGTTGACGATAAAAGTTTTAGTAGTGATAATTCAGGAGATGTAGGTACAGTTTCCAATTCTTCAAGTGATAAGAAATTGCCAAATAAAATACCTGCGGATTCCCATGCTAAGAATTCACGCAATATTCAGAGCAATAAATCATCACCAACAAAACAGACTCAGCGCGGAGATAAATCCCAAAAAAGGCAAGATTCAACAAAGGTAAAAACTGCAATTATTCAAAAAACTTCAGCGAGGAAACGAAAAAGTTTGGAAATTGATTTATCGTCAGAGGAAGAGTGTATCATACCTTTGAAAAAGAAAGAATAAAAATCATGAAAGAAATTTAATAAATATTTTTCAAAGACTTGGTTATTGATAAGAAATTTAGAAGGAATATTTTTTGGATTATTTTTGAATGAAATAATGTATAATGACAAGTGTCCCTGGAGGATTTTTGGACAATGAAAAACAATTATTAATTGTTTTAAAATACATTTATTGAAACCATTATTTATTCTTATTTAATATTGTTTATGTTGTTAATAAAATAAATTACCCAAACTTAACATAGCTAGAAGTGAACACCTTTTTCCCTTCACTATTAGTTCAATAAGACAGAATTCATCCCTGTTTACTGTTTTCTTAATATTTTTCTGAAGCTTTATATTTTATTTTTTAATTCAATGACGACAAATCCTCCATAAACGCATATTATTATTATGTATATAATTTGGTATGAATTATTTTTTTAATGACTATACACAAAATAATGTTATTAAAAAGTTATGTAAAGGTACTGACAAATGGATCTATATATTTTCTACGATAAAATAAATTTGTGATTTTCAAAAGTTTGTTTCCAATTAAAACCTATTCCATTGCCACGAATAGTTGCGAATATAAAAACTGCTTTGCCACATGAAAAAGCTCTTGAACTGTCGTTTTTCTAATATTATCAAATAAAACGCTGCCAGCTGCTCTGGCAGAGCAGCTTCCAAGAGTATTTTTCGTATTTCAATAAGCAATGAATTTTTTTGTCAAATAAAAATCATTCAATTTAATTTCGTCAGCATTATTGTTTCTTAATAAGCTTGATAATATCTAGTTTGTGTTTTCTTAATTCAAAGCACCTTCTCTTTATAGCTACGCAGAAAGAGATTTAGATTTTTATTTTTCTACTAGAAATTGATCATCTAATGGCATGTTAAGTTTTCTATATTTACATAGGTAATTCGAATCGATTGTGGTTAATTAAAGGCTCTTGATGATTTGTTGCATTAATTTTTTTTTTATTTTAATAAGGTTTTTTATACACTAAGAAGTAACAGTATATGTGTACAGCTGATAGAAAAGAATAGAATATTCTTGATGTTTCATTTATAAATTGATTGGAATCGAGAGTTATTTTGAATTAAAATATCCTCGACTACATATTATCAAATTGATCGTGCGGTAACTCTTTTTAAAGCTGCTTTTATAATCTTTAAAACGAGCCCTTACACGTTAAAAAATTCATTGTCAATCCAAAGTTACAGTAATTTATGCATAGTAATAAATTACGTACTTCATCCTACAAAAACAAGGAAGCAACATTGCTATAAGTAAAGATATGTCGAGCTAAATTTTATAGAATTCATTGAGGGTCA
>JAWWMK010026308.1:0-15613 GCA_035047105.1 Galeopsomyia nigrocyanea
CACACACACACACACACACACACACACACACACACACACACACACACACACACACACACACACACACACGCACACGCGCACACACACACACACACACACACACACACACATGCACGCGTGCAATGAAAAGAGAATCATGCTATATATATATCGAGCTTTCTCTCTCTCTCTCTCTCTCTCTCTCTCTCTCTCCCGTGCACGTGCACGCATGGGCCTTTCAACGATCGACTCAAGCTGCATGCCGCGCACACCTCAGCAGCATTGCGCGCATGACGGCGTTTATTCGTGCTGTTGCGCTCTCTCTCTCTCTCTCTCTCTCTCTCTCTCGCTTGCCTCGCATTATGCGCATTATGCATTTATGCCTTTCGCACTTATGGACGAGAGAAAGAGCAGTGGGGTATAGAGGTAGGTAACCGCGCAATATCTTGCGACCACATCGTCGTCGTCGTCGTCGTCGTCGTCGTCGTCGTCGTCGGTCTCGGCAGCAGTAGCATCTCTCTCTCTCTCTCTCTCTCTCTCTCTCTCTCTCTCTCTCTCTCTCTCTCTCTCTCACTTCTCCGCATCTTCTTGCTCTTGCAACTGAATAATGCATGAGTACCCATAGAAATATATATAATGCAGAGAACCTTCTCGCGATGCGCAATATCGCCTTCTCGCCATCGCTGCTATATATGTACTCCGCGCTCCAAATATATGCCGCACGCTCGGTACCCTTACTCCCCTCCTCACCTTCTTCGCAATTTTACGATTGCCTAACCCGAGAGACAATTGTTTATGCGCGATGTGGTAGCGCTCAGCTCTGTTTTCTTTTTTTTTTTAATGCTCGCTGTCGAGAAGCGCTGTTGGACTTTGTTTCACTTTATTCAAAATCAATTTGGATAGTCAAAAACTACGTGCCATTTTGAAATGGCAATAAATTGGTTTAGTTCTGTACTTTAAACCGTGCATCGATAGTTACAAAGTTAACCCCTGAACAGCTATTAATTAATACAGTGTGGGCTTTGGGAAACGTGCGGGTCACTTTGAACTAGCTGCTGTTCTGCAACGGGACCTCCCGGGTGCGAGATAGTTAATATTAGATTGGCTTTGCCAATGGAGATGAGCAGACAACAACGACGACGACGACGACGGCGGTGGTGGTGGTGGTGGTGGTGGTACATACAGAGGAAAGACGTTGATCGCGCGCTGAACCTAGATGTATGTGTATCTTATAGGCTCCTTGAAGGAAGGTACTGGGTTAGGCGATAAGCCGCAAAGCTAAGAAGGCAAGAGAGAGAGAGAGAGAGAGAGGGAGAGAGAGAGAGACGCAGAAGTACACGACACTCGAATAACATGCAAATTCAATATGATCTCGCGAGAGGAAGAGGCTTTCAAAGTCTCAAAGACCGATGCAACCACACGCTATATCGGCGCCGCAACTCCTTACAAATTCAAGTGACCCCTGGGTGTCTTAGCCCGAGCGATATGCTATTCAAAGAATTCTTCAAAGATGTTCTTGGATGCGCTCGCTCTGACCTACATACCAACTTGTTATAACCTCGTAACAAGTGAATATTTTAACTCGAAGTATCGATAAATTATGTGTGTGTTGGCCAGTCGAATTGGGGTACAACATATGGGACGTTGCGATAATATTTGGACGAATCAATCAAATTATTATAAACACTGGCGTGACGGTGCTTTTTCCAGCTTTTGTGCGAAAAAAAAAAATAATCAATAGGTCTGACGTGCTTGCTGCTCGCGCGAACGTTACAAAAGTAGGTTATAGTACCCATGGAATCGCATCTGTCAATACGTAATAGCGTATCGAGGAAAAGAGAAAGAGAAAACAGCAGGGGTGAGCTCAGTGTGTTCCGACGTAATTTTTCTGAAATAAAGCGCGCTCGCCCGCCCTTCGTTCAATTTTGGAAGAGCCTTATAGTTCAACTGCCTTCTGTATTACCGCTGAATGCTTCCTGCATGCCTCGAACCCCAAATTACAAAAGACATTCGCTATAAGATACGAGGCAAGCCTATATACGAAATTAGTACGGAATAGCATTTCCATCACGATATTTGATGTCGAATATGGGTATATACAAGATGTACAATAAATAACGGAAAAAGTGATGCTTCTTTTAATGCTTACATCAAATAAAACCATATTAGCGAATGACATAACTTTTTTTAGTACTCTCATGATTTCATCATCCCTTAGATAATCCTGTCGAGTGCGAGATTTATAGCTTTTTTACAGCCCAAAAAGATCGATGAAATGCTAATAACATTATATTCGTATTCTTTCAGACTTCATCGAAATACCGAACTGTACTGTCAATATGTTACTTCTTGAATGCTTTTTTAAAAGTTATCGAATTATAAATTTATACACAGTAAACAAATTCCTAAGTTTGTTGCATTTCAGAACAATTTCTTAAAATAAGAAAATTTTTCTCAATTTGAGAAAAAAATTGCTTATTTTGAGAAAAATGTTAGTTGTTTGAACAAATTTTTCCAAGAATGCAAAAAAATTCAAGATTTAATTGTAAAGTAAAGATAAAAAAATGTTCACAACTTTAATGCGCGTATTTTTAGCTGCTTGAAATTCGTGAGCGATTGGCGATGTTTTCGCCAGCACTACTATCAGTGTTATTCCGCACGAGCGAGTTTTGACGTATGTTTGCAGTAGTTGAATAGAATATTGATTTAGAGTGAATTGTGAAATAAAGATCATCTCTTTGTACCAATCTATATACAAACTCCCAATTGTATCACGGAAAAGGCAAGTTAACCCATTGAGACTATTATCGACTGATTTACTAATTAATTTGCTAACAGATCATCTGATTGTAAGACATATGTGAGAAATAACTGAGTTTCATTGCAGGTTTAGAAGTTCTGATAGCAAGTTGAAAGCTAGCTTTAGTAAAAAACATGAAGTTCTTTGTTTACATATTTGATAATTATCGGTTTCTATGGGTTGCTGACGGAGGCAAGAATGACACCAAGTATGCAATATTCCTTTAAATTATTTAAGTTTATTTTTCCACTTACAAACTCTATTTTTTATGGTTATAATACTTTAAGTGCATATTTATTTAACTCTGATGTAAAGTTCATTAAACCTTTTAGACGATAAAATTCCCGAATCGCGGGAAGAATGTTTGGAAGGTTGGCGATACGGTGAGATTAGCTTTCATTCTTTTTTTTTTTCGTGCAAAATTCGTGCAAAAAATAAACAGAAATTTATGAATGTTTTATATTCCAAAATTACAGGAGAAATTGGAGCTACTGAAGTCAAGTGCTACTATAATTGTAATAAATATCCTCAGTAAGTAATCAATAATATAGGTTTGTTTGTAGAGATGGATATCTTCAAATAATGTTTGTAACTCCAAAATTGATCGGATAAACAATTTTACAGTTGTTAGATTATATTTTTAGTAAAAAATCATGACAGATACTTAATCGAATATAGTTTTCAATTTTGTATAATCGTTTTAATTATAAAATTACAGAAATTTAATAAGTATCCTCACTGTTCTTTACAGCATTTACTAAAATCGAAGAATGTGACAGTAAATGTTCGAATCCAAGTAAGTAAACTCTATCTCAAAACATAAACATTAAATTCATCATTATAGATTCACAACACCAATAAATTTTTTATGAAATGAGAATCATCGTGTTTTAAAAACAACTCATTAATTTATTAGAAGTTCTCTTAAATCATTCGAATCATATAGGAAATCGTTTCTCATTAAACTTTAATCCAATTTGTCCATATTTCAGAATACACACCAATTATCGCTGCGCGCTGCACAAGGGACTATCGCCAGCAATTCAAGGGCGTAGATTAATTGCTAATTTCAATTTATAAATATGAACGTCAACTTACACGAATAAAGTCATCATTTATTCCAAATTTAAATTTGATATTTTTCAATTTATTAACGAATAATATAAATATAATTCGTACGATTTCTAAAATTTCTAAAATCAGCTTGGATCTGAAACACATCATATTTAAAAATATGCGATTCTATAATAACATTAAATACGGATGTCATGTTTTTCATCAATTCATGTATAATTATTTCATGCATAACTTAAACTCACTTGCTAGACCTAACTTATTAAGACAACGAATTTGAACATTTATGCTGTCATATTTAACATACGGACCATTTTTCTATTATTAACTCAATCAACACACTGCTTATTCAGTACGGATGTGCACTATATAGACAACGACTGGCTATCCTGAAAATAGTATGCCATGACAAGCTCAGTGTGTTAAGAAAAAAATGACATCTATACAATTATATTCGTATTTTTCGCTGTTTCAAACCGCTATTTAGACCCTTGAGATGAAACAGGATGTTTATACTTTTTATTAGACTGTAATGATCGTGGTTTCCTGTTCATGTTAATATAATTGGCTCGTACACTGTTACTTATGCCTTTCTGAAGTTTTATAAAAGCTTTATACTGTGAAAATTAAAAAATAACGAAATATTTCTACAACTGCAGTATGCACGTCACATAGAAATACTTTTATTTTCTAATTTGGAAAGTATAGTAAAGATCTCATCCAACAGGTGATCGTGATTATCTTTATGAAAAGTCTTACCTTGGTTTGAATTTTTTAAAGAATTTGTAGAGTGAATCGGCCCTTGTGAAGATGTGTCGTTCATCGTAGAATATTTAAATTTTTATTGTTGCCAATCGTACGAATAACGTTATTGAAAACAAAATTTGACGATTAAAATAAAAAAATATATTCAAGACCCATCATTTCTGAGAAATAGATAGTTATTCTCTTCAAAGTGTACATAGCCATGAAGCAGCCATTGTCAAAAATGATGCAGCACGAGCAGAGCTCAGCCCAGCATTTACGCGGGCCACGAGAAGAGAAAAAAAAAAGATCGGAGAGGGCCGAGAATTATTAAAAGAAAATTGAGATCGAGCTGAGAGCTGAGCGCACGAAAGCCGATTCAAATTTCGAAATTACATTGTGCTCGCGCGGTTGAAAGGAGCCCTGGCACACATATACGCAGTGGTCGATCGCGTGGCGTGTGCAGCTGCCGCAAAAAAAAAAGAGAGCAGCAGCAGCAGCCGCCCATCGCTGCGAGGAACGGAGTAACATATAGAGCATTGATCCTCTTTCTCTCTTTTACTCTCTTGAAGAATCGGTATCGAAATCTTGCTTGGTCGTTTCGGTCCTTTTTTTCCTATGGTACCGGTAGCCCCCAGGGATGCCACCTGCCTCTTTTTTTCTGGTCCAAATTCTCCTCGCTTGTATTTCTCTTTTCGCGGGAGAGGCTGCACGCGCGCGCTACGCCTTTTTTAATACCGCACGAAAGTCTTCGCTCGCGATCGTCTTTCTGCCCTTTTTTTTCGTATTCTTACTTTGCGCTCCTAAGATGCCTCGCCATGCTATCTAGACAGAAATTATTTTCAGCGCCGCAATTGCTTCTCATTTTACAAACTCGCGCTGATTTTTTTTTTTTCTGCCTCGAATTTCGGCTTGCTGCTTGGGGCTCATTAAAGGCACGCGCGAGCACGCTTTTGTCGAGTGTGCTCGGACTTCAAAATGCTTAACAGTCTTGCAGAAATCACTTATTTTCAACTGCGATTTCACGGATTTTTTTTTTTGAAATGCAATTTACTTAACGTTTCAGAAATTGTTGCTTTGCTGATTTTCTGGAAACAGCATTGTACACAGTTTAATGGAAGTATACTCGGAAGTACTTTGGCTTTGGAATAATGATGATAAGTACGCACGGTGCACGTAGTGATAAAATTTTAAACTAGATAATTATCCACGTGCGCTATTATCTTCATCTATAGTCGCCGTATACGTACAAGCATATAAGATTCAACTTATAGTCATTCAAATAGAGAATTGTAGGTTGTTGATAACAGACTGCATTGATTTCCACGGTAATAACGCGCAATTTCACATCGATTTTATCCACCCCCATCCTGCACTCGTGGTTCCATTTATAAAACTAATTGAATATGCGTGCATCAAATTGAAAATGATACTTACGCGAATGGAATCCGATCGAACGTGCTGTATACTCGCGCGTCCTCGAAAAATCAATATTTTCGTCTGCACGGAAATCCAAATCCCATTTCGCCTTGGCAAGTATATACGTCGCGCGGGCGCGCGCGTCGCACGTGGCCCAGCATCCCTCCTCCTCATCCTCCTCTTCTGGAACCGTCGTCAAGCATCCCGTCATTTCTGCATATGCATCTCTCGATTTGGCGCGGCGACCGGAACGAATCCACTTATTGGCACGCCAGCTTCCACTTCACCTCCTCGCGATTGCTCGCGGGAAGAAAGGCACGTCTGCGCCGGAAGTCCTCCGCCCGAGTCGATCCTCTCTTATTTTCTTCTTTTTTTTTCCTAGACTCGATCGTCTCGATATTTTTGTTCCTTCCAGCGCCTCGATATCTATACGCGTACATATACGCTGCGGATTGTAATTATGGAGATTCCAGGTACGCGCGTGCGTGCTGCGTAATTTTGCACTCCGAGCACTGCTGCTGCCACTGCTGCTGCTGTTGCCCGACTGCATTCCAGGATGTGCTAATTGTCGGGGGAGGGGGGACGAGATACGGTAAATAAATCAAAGTTGCACTGGTTATAGTGGCAGGATGTAGAATGTTTGTTTATTTTTTTCAAAAGCGCAATTGAGGTTATTGGGAATATACTGAGTGTTTATTTAGTTTGTACAACTATTGGATGAACACAGTAGGTAAATTCACTATCGTATCTATATCTAACAACATCAGAACTCGGAGCATTTAACAACAGCTCGTTCAACTTCTCCAATATAATTAAGGAATACCACCGTCATCTCGCCATCAGCCCCTCGGAGCGTCACCATTGGCCAATGTATTTTCTATTAATAGCAATAACAAAACCACAGAGTCATTTTTCAAAGTATATTGTGATTGAAAAAAAAAATTTAGCATAGATGAGTTATTTCGCTGCAGTTTAGAAAACTTATTTATTTATCAGTGTAAAAGATGAAATATTTTGAATGGAAAACTAGACGTCTGTTGATAGTAGCTGCACTAAACTTTCGATAATTCATGCATGATATTTCTGCTAGCGTCAGTGTGATCTGATTAAATAATAACTCACGAACAACAAAAAAATATTGTACATACTGGCTCATTATTCACTTCAGTAATTATTCATCTTCTAGAGTGAAAAACCAAAAGGTTCAATTTATAAAAAAACGCAATAATTCAGCTGTCTGTCTGTGAAAGGTGCACTGATTTTATTTTACTAAAAAATGCTATATGCACTGGCTCATCATTTATTTCGGCAATTATTCAAAAGTGAAAAAATCAAGACGTTTCGTTTGTAAAAAGAAGAACTCAATAAGTCATCTGATTCTTCCTGTTGAGAGTGCACTGACTCTAATTCAATAAATATGAATCCCTACGTCTTATATCATACTCTGCAGTAGCTACATATTTAAACAGTGTCTCCGCAGCATACGTGAAAAATCACGAAAGGCATATATGAAACATTAAAATTTTATTCTACACCAATAATCCCGATTTCACGAGTGTGAGCAGATGCGATATATCAATATATATATACAAGGAAAATGCCCAACATCGGCATAAACGTCTGGCACAAGTCGCGCTCATAAAGACATCTTCCCCTCGCGCAGATTTGCTCTGGAATAGCATTTGTACCGTCGCCATACCGCGCATCTTTATTAACACATAACGCTCGTGATTTATACAAATCCCCAACCACAATATATATAAAGGGCAGCATACGATCGGATCAACGCTGTACTGATGCTGCAACATCTTGACGAAAGTGCACTGAGATTTGCTGGGCAAATACACACACACACACACACACACACACACACACACACACACACACACACACACACACACACACACATTCGATTCCCTTACCCTATTAGATTGATCCGCGATCCCCTCCTTTTGTGCAAGAACGTATAAGCACGTAGGTCGATCGATCACATCGGCTACTGGCTGAATCCCTGTGACACACTCGTTATTTGGTACTCTCTATCTCTCCTATACACGACAAAATCTATATATCGCGAGAAACGCATAGCGCCTTCCTTCGACGCAGGAAATTAAAAGGACCGGAGGCTATACCCTCAGTTGCCCATAGCAATTCAGCGAAAATCTCTCCCCTTCTTTCTCGACTTTGCTATAGCTGCACAAAGTGAACGCGCGCTCGCAGTAACCCCCTTGTGGCTGCAACTCGTGCAGTTTACTGCAACGTTTACGCGCGCCCGGCCCGAGGAGAAATTGCGATGGCTTTGCTTTATTTTCGCCTTATACTTCTCTCCTCGCGAAGCGGTGATTGCCTTACTTTCGCGATCATTTTTTATTTGTCTTTTTTTTTCGAGCGACGTCTTTACTTCGCAGTTCGATGAAAAAAAAAAGAAAGGGTCTCGTATTGGAAGTAATGAGAGGCTAATTATTCGGTAATACATATAATTTCTCGAGTCACGTACTCTACCATGAAAGAAATTTCATTGGAAATATTTTGCTTCCATGCAGAAGATAAAAAAATTCTATATTTCTCATCGAAGATTATTCTTCGTATATACGAGAGTTGACTTGTAAATGCAGCAGAACTCTGTTACACAAGCGCCATTATTCACGCGGCTATCTCGTATGATTTAAAAAAGAACGCAGAGCAAACAAAATAAATTTGCAAAGTTGGCAGGTTAATTAACGAGGACGGAAGTAATTAGGAAGGTTCTTCATTATATCGAACAGCCGAATAGCAGGAAGCAGCTCTTTCTCTCTCGAATCTCCCATGGGAACTACAGGCAAAAGCTGATACAGAGCATTAAGCACCTGGCAGCACGGAGGGTTTATCTTTTGCGCGCTAAAACTCTTTCGAAAACTGAAGAATACGCAGCGAAAGTCGGGAACCAACGAAAATATATCATACCCGGGCTTCGTTGATCAAACTCGCTTAATTAGCCGCAGCTTTGTTCGCGCAAGATACATAATCTTCAACTTTTTACACAAAGAAATCGAAACTTCGCACCACGCGTATTTGATACTACAGCTCGAGGAGTTAAAATCAATATTAGAGAATTTACTGTTTGACTTTACGACCGAAGTTCCATGCGTTTTTTTTCCCCCGCGATAATTAAGAAATTTCCATGCTCGCGAACTGCGTGTATTTTTCGCCTCTTCGCAAATTAGCTGTGCTATATCTTTCTATTTCGAGTCGTTATACACTTTCTTTGTACTCTTTCGCGCCCCACCTATAGCCTCTATATAGCTTCACGCTATTACTTTGGCGTATACTGCGTAATATTGAAAATACTGCAGTAGCAGCTTGTTTAAACAGTAAAGTAATACCCTCGGCATCTATGGCCAGCGTGTATATATAACGTAGAGGTATAGTATACACCGTCGTATAAAATGCTTTACCTAGAGGGGTTTCGCACGTTGTTCATCGTGAGTACACGTTTATACATTTTTCAATCGCATAAACTTTTTATCACGTTAATTTTTTCTTTATTCGCTGGTTTTTCAATACTGCAAGTTGCTACGTTTTTATCGAGTGCAAGACATGAGGGACATCGATAAAATCATTGTTTGTAGAATCATACAAATAAAAATGTTCTTTAACAGGGTGTGTTGAAACAGTAGCAGTTAAAATATGCAATAAGATATGATCCAGTTTTTATGAGGCAGGATATTCAATTTCTGAGAAAGTGGAATGCACAAACAGAGCCTTATATTAAAATGGCTATAGCCACCGTTTGAGCGGGACAGAAGAACCGAGATATAGAAGAGTGGACACAGAGAGTCGAGATTTAAAAAATCTCGTTCTCGGTAACTCATCCTCTTTGGGCTGCTCTGATCCCCTTGGCGTGCTGCAGCTGCAAGTTTCTCTCTGGTTAGGTCTTGGGATTTTTTTTTGTACGCCGCCGCGTGCCGAGATTCATTTAGCCGTCAGTCCGCGCTTACACGCCTCTCTCTCCGGCTCGCCGTCAACGCACACAGGATCGTGATCTGCACTGGACTTTCTTTCTTTCCTCTTTGGTTTTTATCCGCGTGCAGCTCGCTCGCGTCCTTGGCTCACCCGAGTAAAGCGCGCATCGCGACCGCGCCTCAGCCTCTCTGACTTTGTAGGCTTCACTCTCCTAACCACAGACTCTCGTTCTCTGTGATTTAATCCCTCGACTCGGTGCAGTGTACGCGCGGTTTGAGAGAAATAAAAACAAAGCGGAAATCTGGATGCGATGCCAGGAAAAAAGACAGCGTTCGCTCGTTGCAATCTCGCTGCAAACTATTTTCAAGTGCTTTTTAATTCCTTCTCTCTCTCTCTCTCTCTCTCTCTCTCTCTCTCTGTGTGTGTGTGTGTGTGTGTGTGTGTGTGTGTATTTCGCTCGTGGAGTATTATGAACTTTGAAGCATCGCGCGTCGAGGGGCTTTCCAGGATTCTCCGTATTTTTTTTTTTTTCACGACGACTAAACCACTTCATTTGCCCGAGGAAAATCTTTTATTTTTCACGCGATTTAATTTTTTTTTTCGACGAAGAATTTATCTCCGGCATCTTGACAAGACGTGCCTGTGAAAATGTTTTTTCATCGAATTACAGTAACTGAGCTTATTAACATTTCAACGCTTTGCAAGTTTATTCAATAATTGTCGAGAATCTCAGGAATATTTCAATTTAATGCATTCTCCAAACGCTAAATAATTAGCTAAAAGTTGTCAACATTAATTATATTATATTGCAAACACTGAAAAGTCTGCTTTACCATATAATTTTCGGAGTAATGCGTAATAAAACTCGAGTTTAATTACGAAAGCTCGCATTTTACTGAACGAAATGTCCGAATAATTAATATCGAGATTACAAAATGTATGTAATCGAAACTCGCACAAAAGCGCGCTGGTATTCATAGCAAAGACTAATTAAAATTTGGATTCGCGGGACGGCAGATTAAATTACATCGTTGAAAAGTTAAATGCGAAAAGCCGAATTTTCCACGTGGAGCCGCGGCGTGGCGCAGAGTTTAATTTGCAAAAGTCAGGAAGCCTGTTGAGCTTTTCAATATCCATTAATTACTGGAAGCTCTGTGATAAAGCTTGCAACGTTGTATCAGACTGTTGCAACAAAGGCCCCTCAAAGGAGCACACAGACACACAGACACACACACAGGGAGTTTGCTTGGCGCTCTGCTCTGCGCTGCACAGCGTATATTGTGCAAATTAAGTCGAACATGCAAAATACGAGTTTCATAAAGGCGTGTGCGTGTGCCTGTGCGCGTTTGTGTGTGTGTGTGTGTGTGATGGTATAAGGGTGTGCTGCAGAGAGCGACGATTTGTTTTTGCTACGTCTTATAGGCTGGCTGTAGGTTGTCTCGGTTAGGCGTAGGCAAAGGTAAAACCGGTGGTAGCGCATTGTTCCACGATCCGTGCGCATGAAGCCGAAACAAAAGGATCCGCGAGAGCAAAAGGCTCATGTATGCGAGCGAGCCGCTTATCGGGCTTATCAATATAGCGATGCACACACACACACACACACACACACACACACACACACACACACACACACCCCTATATACGCAAGAGCTTCATTGCGGCTCTCTCTCTCTCTCTCTCTCGTCATTTGCTGCAAATGCGAAGGATTACAATGCGACCAACGGCCGTTTTCTCCTGTATAGCCGTGTATTGTGCGCACTCGCTGCTCTTGGGTGCGCGTGGTAGGCGAGTATGTCTGCGCGAATATACGCGAGGCAGATACGACAAAAGAAAGAGAAAATCAATCGGTGTTATCGGTGGCTGCCACTCCAATCAAAAATTTGTGTGTGCGCGCGCGCGCGCACTTTCACTTTTGTTCGGCGCCGTATGCGCATACAGCCGTTTCGAGTGCATTAACTTGATTGTTACCCCGGCTCTTCTTTTATCTTCGCTCTCCTCTCCGCGCGTTCTGTTGTTGCGCATATATACGAAGAGCATTCGACGCTTCTTTGTTGCGATTATGCTAACAATTTCGAAAAGCGCGCGCTGGAATTTCCCTGGGCTTTTTCAGGTTTTTTTTTGTAGTTCTATGCAGTGTAGAAAAATGAATACTTCGAAAGAATTTTATGATATATTTCGATGTATTTTTTTGTATAGAATGAATATCTGTGTATATCCGTATTTTTTTTTTTTTTTTTGTAATGCGAGTATTCGCAAACCAACTTCGTTACAATCTAATGATTCATTTTTGGAGCAGAAATATAAAGTAAAAAATGTGAAGAACTTAAATACAATTACAACTCAGCCTTGCTCATTTTATTGAATGTTAGAAACCTTCAAAGCCTTCTATTGAGAACTTCGAAAAAGCATTGATATATTTGAGACTACATCGCAAGAGTATTGAAGTTGAATCTGAAAATTCTCAAACAATAAAATAGTCAACTTTGTTCTGATTCTAAAAAAATACTTTTTTTACCAACATTGTACAACTTGTTTAAAGATTATGCTATACCCAAAGAAGAATTCAGCGATGCAAGCTTAATTCAAGTTGCTCAGACACATTTATTTGTATTCACAGAATTTAATAAAAAAAAAAGGCGTATAAATGTATATTAATTCAAAATAATCCACTTCTCCAGAAATGCATTTTTTCCAAATTTCTATATAGTAAGCATCTGCACAGCATCAAGAAGAGAATTATGCAAAAGTGAAAAGGTTGTAAGAATAAATACTATTCCACTTCGTTTTCTGCCAATGCATCGCGTCCATCTATGTCGATTAAATATTTAATGACACATCGTAATGCACTCAGTCGACACGATTATTTTATAATTTCAAGAAATTATTCAACAAGGAAAAACCTCCTCTCGCGCATTAGTAAATCGTTGGAGAATCTTTTCTCGAGAAAAGAAAAACCAGCTTTTTTATTAAAAAGAAGAAAGGAAATCTCGAGAGCAAGAAACAATCCAAGAAATTGAAAAAGCTTTTAATGACACGAGACGATTGCCGAAAAACACGGCTGCTTCCTTTGATAATAACAGGTCATTAGTTGTTGCGAGGCACTCGATTCTCAACGAAAGGAGCTCTCGCATTGTGTGTACTCGACTGAAGTAGCGAAGGATCAACGGCTCGCGCGCGCGCCGAAAGTGGAAGAGCAAAGAACGGCCGACGAAGCAATTAGTGCTCTCTCTCTCTCTCCTTTCCTCGTCGTCGTCGTCGTTCGGGGAGTTACGGTGTCGCGAGCCCGAGTCAATTGAAGGAAAACGAGCCCTAACTACGTCGTCGCACACATCCTGCAGGGATAAAAGGCGTAGGTAGACAAAAGGAAAGGGGGGATGGGGGGATGTGTCAGTGCCAGCCCAGCTAGCCGAAGCGAAAGGGTTTTGGCGATGCGCCGCCACCGCCGCCGCCAGTAGAATTGTGCTTGCAAATCAAGCGGCCCAAATTTACATGAGATTTATGGCATTCCGTTTGCTCGGCCCCAACTACCTACCTACCTACTGCTGTTGTAGTGCTATGCTGCTGCTGCTGCTGTTGCGTAATGTCCTCTGGCGAGTTGCGCGCGAATGCGCAAACGTTTCTCTCCCTTCGCTCTCTCTCTCTCTCTCACTCTCTCTCTCTCTCTGTGTCTCTCTCTCTCTGCTTTAGCCGTTCGTTTTTGCATTTCGCGAACGTCTGCTGCTGCCGAGCTCTCTCCTTCTCTCTCTCTCTCTCCGCAGCATTTAGCCACGTTTTCTTATTCTATATCTGCCTCATTATTTCCACAAGAGCGTCTTTCCCTTTCTCTTCGCGACCCTTTTTTTCACTACTTCTTTTCCCTTTTTTTTAATCGCAAATGAAGCTTTGTTTTTGGTTGTAGCGCGGTTTGTTACGCTCGCTTGAGAGCACTTTATTTTACGCTGCTTTATGTCTCACTCCGCGCGCGCGCGAGCGCAGCGAGCGCCTGTTTATGAAGAATATCTACCTTTGTCGGGACATTTAACAAGTGGATAAGATTCTTTATGATTTACTTGCGAGCTAGCTTGCTTATTTCAACGCTACGTGGCGCATCTTTCTTTTCTTTTTCTTTTTTTTTTGTATTCGAAATAACTGCAACTGAAATGAATTGTTCGGTGTATTATATTTTCTTCAATCAGCCGTATCGAATGAAAATATCATGTAAGTTTAACGTAATAATTTACAGATGTAGCTGCTTGTTCGCAGTTTCGCATCAAAATAACTGTTAGTACGTAATAAAAATTGATGTAATACAAAATAGTGCTTTAAGACACAAAACAAACAAATCTATCATCAGGTTTTAGAAAATTCGACTAAAAATAGTTGTGCTCTACTGTTTATAAGCCCATTTAATCAAGATTTACTCGCCCCATTTAATTCATGATATTGTAAAAATGAGGAAAGAAAATTAAATACAGGAGATTGTAAAAAAAAATCTAAAAAACACTGCGAGCTGCTCTGACGAAATGCTTCCTTGGAAATAAGAGTATTTTCTTATTAAATATGCAATTCCTTTCTAAATAACAAATAATTTGATCAATCGACGATGTTGTTTTCTTGAAAAGAAAATATGTAGGTGCATATATCTCGCGCTAGATATTACCGTGCATTGTGTAGTATACCGTTTTGAAGCTACTTTCATAAGCTTCAAAACGAGTCCTTACACGTTCAAAAATTCATTGTCAATCCAAAGTTACAGTAGTTTGCGCATTGTAGTAAATTACGTACCTCACGGCTAAAAATGAAAGTATAGGGTTACTGTGACTTCAGATATCTCAGGCTAAATATTATACCGAATTAATCGTGCGACTTCAGATATCTAAGGCTAAATATTATACCGAATTAATCATGCGACGACGCGTTTTTGAAGTTACTTTTATTAGCTTGAAAATGAGCCCTCACACGTTGACAAATTCATTTACAATCCAATGTTACAGCAGCGTAACAATTCATGAATCACCAATCTTTCTAAAAAAAATTTTTGTTGAAAAACCGCTGTAAAATTTTTCTAGTCGATAGATCTTTTGGAAAACAATTTCCCCCCTTCGTTCGCCAATTTCCAAACATATAAAACAAGATTCATTAAAATCCATCGAATAGAGAAGTCATACCAATTGACAGTATAACACACACACATACATCCCCACGACGACACCATAAAAACCTAACTTCGTCGTCTTCCCATGATTTCTAATGAAAAATATATCGAAAAATTTTTCATTGGTTACATGCAGGAGACTTAGATCTTACAAAAAAAAACAAAGATTGAAGCGTAAAATGGCAAAAACCAAAAAAAAATACAGCGAAAAAACGACAATGTTCAAAAAAGCGAAAACAAAGCTTCCTCTCCAAGGAAGCAAAAATTACAAAAAAAAACTATGTAAAAGGTTAGTGACTTTTGGTTCATTGCTTTAAAATATTGCATGACGCTGAATTCCGTATTCTAATATAACTGAGCGAACGTTATACTAAAAATTCCAAACACCCTGTTAGAAATGATCACGAAATATTCGCGAATAGTTAAGGAATTTTTCGGTTAACTTGAAAAATGAGCCTCATAATTCACGAATTATGGTGCGAAAATCATCACGTTATTAAGCACTAAATTCGTGAAAAATT
>JAWWMK010026319.1:0-15612 GCA_035047105.1 Galeopsomyia nigrocyanea
GCATATCAAAAAGTGCCATAATTGAGACGGATCTCATTGAGATCTCAATGAGATCATGACTTTTTTTACGCGGGGCGACCAGCTAATCGATGACAATCATTCAATCGACAACTCGCAAATTGTTCGAGATAAGTTTTAATTAGTGTAGTACAAATTTCGTAGCTAAATAACCACTTGAAAAAATCAAACGACACCGAAAATAGTTGCGCGCGCGCAAAGTTCGACACACGAACGTCAGCATATAAGCTCGCAACTTCACGTTCCATGCCTTATCTCGTTGCAAAGTGCACTGAACTCTCGCGCAAGCTCGACTTTGTCTTTGTAGCGGTGCAACCATTGAGAATCACGTAGACTTGGCAAGGTGTGAAGAAAAACGAGTGCCACTCAGTTAAGTAAATTTTTTTTTTGAAAAATTCTTCGAATGTAATTTTTTGTACGTACATTTTTTTCGTGACTAATTTTTCGAGCATTGTCGTTTTTTCTTTTTTTTTTCGTTGAAGTACGTAGTAGTAGTAGTCGAGTCTCTCTCTCTCTCTCTCTTTTTCCCTTAGCAGCGCTCGCCGAGCAAAGTGACAAACGCACAATGGGCCGCTTGTTAAGCGCGAGAAACTTAAAACAATGCCAACTTCGCACTCGTGGGCACCACCTTTTCGAGTTATCCTGCAAATGGCAATTTCGCCACGGCTCGCGCAAATTAATTTTCACTCCCTTCTCCTCTTCTCTCGACTCTCCGCACTTGTGTATATATAGCCATAGCAGCTCGGAGGAACGGAGTACGAGGACTTTTCTACGAGAATGGGAATGTTTTGAATGTGCTGATGAACGTTTCGCGGTACTACTACCGCGGCCTCTGCGTTGTTTTCTTTCGAGCATTTTGCAACTGCCAGAAAGACAGTTGGCGCCCAGCGGAGTTATTAAAACTTGCGCTGTTGAATGTTTTTTAGTGCTCGCTGGAAAATTTTTGACGTCGGGCCGAATGCTAAAGTTGGAATAACAATGTGCATGAGCAACGATCATTACTTACTTTTGGACAAGTTTCTCGAGGGTTCTTCAATATACCGACGATTTTCGTGGAAACACTCTCGTCGACTCAAATTCCACTTGAAAAGAAAAACTAATATGCATCCCATTAATTACGCTGATAATCAAAAGAAGAAGAAGTTTGAAAGTAACCGAGATCATCAATGAGCCACAAGCTCGCTAAAAAGCTCGCAAGCAGAAGACGAAGAAGCTCAAGAGCACTAAATGAAATTAAAGCGAAATCTCCATCATGGATTCAATCGGCTGACTCGATCTTCAAGGACTCTCGTCCTCGCTTCCTGTCGTCCTTTATATAAAACTTTACGCTCGCGCGCGCGCTGCCGCTTAATTTAGCCAAGACACTTCACCTCCGCGCGCGCTATCTCGCTGGCTATTATTTACAGTGCCGAGACTTTTAAATGCACCCCCGTCCCCCTCCGCTAAACTTCCTGCGACGCGTGATTTCTTGTTGACTGCCGCCGCTGCTTTTCAGAAAGTCCCTGCGCAGCGGAGTTTCTATCGGTGGTTTAACATTTGCGCCTTTTTTGAGCTTTCAACTTTTTATTGCGATGAATGCGGAGTTTTCGATTACTCATTGGGATGTTATAGAAGAGTGTGTATTGATTACCTGGAATTTAATATTTAAAGGAGATTTTTCGCGATTCGAGCTTTGTGGATTATGTGAAAAAAAGTTAATTACAATATCTTTCTTTTTGATCAATTGAATTCTTGTGTGCTGGAAAATGCTTGTATACATATTTTAATGTTCAAGAATTTAATATTTTCGCTATTTTCCAGCTATAATGCTATAGCAAATTGAAAAATTTTTAATTAACCTTCCTCGAATTCATCAAAATCTTTTTCAATTTACGCTCACACGAATCGTCAACGTTTTGATGCAATTATTTTCTAACGAATAGCGTCTGCGAAAAAAAAAAAATCTGTTTCGCTGAAAAAAAAAGGCATTTGGAGGGAGAGCTTAAAAGTTTTTCATTTATAGTCAAGCCAAACGACGAAGGTTCGTTGGAAGGTAAAAAAGGCCGAGTTGCAGAAAGGCAGCTCGTTAACGATAAGGCGACGCGCCTGAAAGTAGATTTTCCGTTGCAGTGTTTTCATCGTCGTATCTTCCTTCTTTCCTATTTTTTTTTTTTCACTTGGCATGCGCTTCGACCGGAAGATGGAGATTTCGTTCGGCTCGCTGAGGTAAAAAAAAGTCGCAATAACATCTCTGGAATCGTGCCACGTTAGAATTTTTTTTTCAGCCAGCAAACTCTCCACGTTTGGGGACATGACTTTTCGATGCTTTCAGGTTACCTTTTTTCATCGTATTTTTAACATTATTTTCGAAATTATATGAACATAATATTCATCGATTCAATGCGTTATTTATCCGACGATTAATTCAACTCGATGTATTATTCCGATCGGTAAATTTGGATTTTAAATTACTACATAATGAAATACGATTTAACAACCAATTTATTAAAATGAATTATCCAACGGCATAATCTCGCTAAATAAAAACAAAAAAAAAACTTCCCGCGAATCATTAAAAATGAATTAACCGTCCGCAAGGAAAACAACTGTTGGCTGCACAGTCGCGCGTAATAAATATATCGCGGGGAAAAAAAGTACGTCCACCGAGCGAGTAATCTAATGCTCTTGGGTAAGAAGGTGGTGGAGGGGGGGTTGGTGGAACGCTAAATCAGAGTGAAAAATGCGCATAAAGATTAGCTGCGGAACGAGGAGAAGAAGAAGAAGAGAGAGAGGAAGAAAAAAGCGGAGAGGAGAAAGCAGCCGCTCCGAGAAACAAGCGCGTCCGCGCGCAAAAAGGGATAAGGAGCTTGCGAGAATGCAGTATGCTCGCGAAGAAAAGCCGACAGATAAGGAAGGCCATTTTAACGCGGATCTCACGCCAAGGTCGACCTCTACTCTCTTTCTCTCTCTTTCCCTCCCTTTTGGCTCGCTTATCGTTACTCGTTGCTCTCTTTTTTTCTCTCTCTCTCTTCTTTGACGCTTCAGTGCGATGGGATTTTTTTTTCATCGATGTCGTTGTTGTTGCACGATCGAATTTTATTGGATCATGGGGAAAAAGCTTCATAAATATATTTACAGCGTTCGTGGTAGTGATATTTCGGAAGGGAAATTCAAAGAATGAATCAATGTTTTTACAGAGCAATTACGAACAACTGCATTCATCAAAATTAAACTTGGGATGAAAGCAATCGAACAATATTATTCTCGACGGGATTATTGACTTGTGAAATATTAATTCGAACGAAGACAAAGTAAAACGAATCCCGCTAAAGAAATTTCCGTAACTCCGCAACGCGGTAAACAAGCAAACGATAGAAAATGAATTTTCGCGGGTTTTGTAACTCTCGCGCTGATGGGGTTGCTTTATGCGGAATCACAAAAGCCGCAGCAGCAGCAGCAGTATAGCGCAGACTTCTCGTTTGTAAGTGAGCGATTGTTTTGTCGCCGCGTTGGTAAGTTTTTCGAGTTCGCGGGGAAAGACTTTGCTTCGTGGAAGATGAAAAGTGCTCTGCCGAGGAGGGACTTTATTGTACTTTGAATGCCCCGAAAGTGAGTTTTAATTGAGACAGTTTTTTTGTCTTCTTTCATACGCAAAAGTTTTCAGACCGAGACTTTTAGAAAGCATTTCAATTTTCGGCAAGTGCTTCTTGTTTTTGCACATTTTTCACATGAGTATTCGTATAACTCAAGATCGCGATTATACGATTACAAATTCGTTATCGAGTTTTGTAATTTTTCGAGGTAGCATATTTGCAGGTGTGATAACACTCTTATGCACGTCGAAATTAATTTCGCGAATTTGGATTATGACAGGATTTGATGGATTAATATGATCCGCTAATTTATACTGTAGGAGCAACGAAATTGGTTTGTTGATTGAACGATAAAATGCGTGCAGATAAACGATGTGCAAGATCGCGTAAAAATAAGGCAAAAAAAAAAGACTTTGTAAGATCCAAAATTATCGGTTTTAAGCTATCAAAAGATCAAGCGTGGACTCATTAATTTGTTAAGAAAATACTATTCGTTTAATTATTTTGACCTCGAAATGCTTATAATCCATTATTTTATTTTGATTCTTCTCCCTACACTCTCTTGTTCATTCACCTGTCACTACAACGATAGTAAGTTGTAAATCGAATTTTAATAGAACAAAAAAAGCTTTCAATATTTGTTTTTAGGTTTGACCGTTTCAAGAAACACTGTTCTACTAGAATTAGAAAATCATAATTACATTCACATTCATGATGCTACGTTCAACATTAGGCCGAAGAATAAAACGATGAACTTCGAAGTCATACCAGGCAGGAATCCCCGATTTATTAAAAACATCCAATTTAGAGGTATTTTTTAATAAATGTATTGGGTTATTGGTACGTAAAAAGTATCAAATAGAATTTATGAATTTCCAGGGTATCTCAGCCAAAATGGTGTTAGCAAATATGTGGAGACGACATTGAAATAGCTTGAGGTTACCGCTATCGAAAATATTGAGTAAGTTTCATTTGATTAATAAAAAACTTGATAACGCAATAAACTTTGTTTCGTTATTTGCATATTTAGAATGTCTGTCGAGTAAGTTTTCAAGAGACAGAAAGTAAAATGTGAGTAAAATGTATGAATAAATAAAATAAACATATAAAAATATAAAATAATCGTGAATTGTTGCGACTAGAAAAAATTGGCCGCACACTTTTTAAAACTTAGTAAAGTAAACTAATTTCAAATCAATGTTAACTTTGAAAAAAAATTGTATAATTGATGTTATATATCGTATTTCTTTACTTGATTAGAAAATAGTGTCAAAGAACTGATCACAATACAGAGCATCAATAAATACTCATAAAAGTAGTAAAACAGCGTTTTAATAAACTATCACGAATAAAACGTTGTCAATCTCGTAATAAAATAATTATGTTACTAGATGAACTAACATTTTTTATTGAGAGCATTCTCAATGTTGAATAAATACTCAAGTAAGTCGATTTTCAAATAAGAAATAATTTCCTTAATGAAACGTATATTAAAATGCAAAAATGTGCCAGTGCAATGTGGGTGATTAACACAATATGAATAAACACTTCATCAATGATTACTTTATATCCAGGTGAACAAAGATTAATACTTGGCACATTGAAGATAACAGATCGTATGTTGTTGATTTGAATAAAGTTTGAATTTCCTGCATGAGCTACGTTTTACTTGCAAATAAAACGTGTGTTGCGAAAGAATGTTAATTATTACGTAAGTTAGGCTTTGAGATAAAATTATTTCAAAGTCGAGTAACACTCTATCATAATTTTCTCTTTTGACTATTAGTACAATGTATTCTCTACCAAGATATAGGATCTCGTTGTGTTTATCAGTATTTTATATTTTTATCAGACCTGCCTTGTCAAGTTCGTCTTTACATATAGGTATTTGGTATTTATTTCATAAAATTCAAAAAAAGAACATATATCAATCAGATAAAATATTTCATTATTGTAAATGATAAACTTATTTTGATTTCAGATAACTGTTCCACAGTTTTGGGAACTAATTTAGCAGATACTATTTATAGTGTGAAAATTGATGCTGAAATAATTTGGAAAGCTTATAATGTAGGTTCCATTAAAAAAATGAAGTTCCTTGGTAGGTACAATCATTAAATATATTTATTTCTTAAGAAAAATCCAATATTTTATGTTCATTTTTTCAGTATTGGAATTTGAGCATAACGTAGTGAATAATTTTACTGTAGACATCACTTCAATGAAAACAGTCCATGTTCAACGATTGATTGTGAGATTCAAGAAAAATTCTGAATTTTATATAATTCTATCACACTTATACAATCTTATTACAAATTTTTTTTCAGCAATACAAAAACCGAGGATTTGAAGATATTGCAAAACCTTATTGTAGTTTGAGTTTTATTTACGACTACAATAGGAGGTAGACTCAATTTTATGATCAAACAAACACTCTTTTACGGTCCATGTTGAGCATAATATTAATAAATTAAAAATTTCAGTTTGAAAATACCACATGGTCTTGAAGATGAAATAATTTTACACGCAGAAAATTGCGTTGAAAAAGTATTATGTAATTTTAATCCTGAAGATCACAAAATAGGTGATGATATACATGTCATTGCAACAACTCGTCATGAAAAGTTAGGAACCACATCACAAGTTAGTAATGTAATCTGCCATTTTTTCTAATCTTACAATTGAATTTTTTTCAATTTAATATTTGTGTTTCTAGACAACAATCAACTCTATTGTGGATTTGATAGTCGACATATTTCAGAATAGGATTCTTGTAGAAACAAATTCACTAATATACATCCCGAAAATTGAGATATCCGCCTACACAATAAAGTTTAGTTCATCGGGAGGAATTCTAGAGTGAGTAATCGCATCAACTTTCTCATTCTTTTTTCGGAAACGATCTAAAAATAATCTACAGTAAAAATGCTCATTTTTCAGTATCTTAAGGTATATCAAACTTGATGGCGACTTATCTTTTCAATATGAAGGTCACTGTTACATTGCAGACATAGCTTTGCATTCAACTGGAGGCCATGCTGAACTTAATGACGTATCTGTAAGCTTTATCAGTCATGCTATCTTTAATTACATAACCTAAGTCGTCAATGAAATCGTTCTTATTTTGTAGTTATCTTCGGTGTTGGGTAATTTCCTTAAGGGCCAACTACCAGTAAACACAACGGGGGCGACTCTTCATATGAAAATAATGCTTGATTACAACAAAACGCCATGCAAAATATCAGTTACTAACGTTGTCGTCACTGTACCATCAAAACAATTTGATTTTTCATCGTTGAAGATCAAAGCGTTGGGTTTTGTTGTTACAAATGCAGATACAGTTCTGAGCACTCTTTTTTTAAAAACATTGACTGTATCTTCGATTAACAGAACACTTGCTGGTCTCATAAAAAATATTTTAGAGGGGTTGAAATGTGAAGATTATCGGGGTTTATTATTTGGTGCTAAGAAAAATGTTTAAAATTTGTTGTTGTATTATTGTATTTTAGGATAAACGATTTAATTATAAAATATGTATTTTTGGTAACGTGTATTTTTAGGTATTTTCTACTGACTATAAGTTAAATTTATATTGATAATAGTTTATTTTAGTATTTTGATATCAGATAATTTCATGACTGATTTTCATTATATAATGACTACTATTGTATTTTTTTGAATGACACTCAGAATTGAGACCAGATTGTAGGATTGTATAATGCAAATGTCTTATCAGAGGATAAATATTTTTTTACGGAACATTCAACTTTGTATTCATATTTCCTTGTAATATATATATATTGATTATCACAAAAAGCACACAAAGATGTTGAAAATTGAATTTCAAAGTATAATTTAAAATAAATATAAGGCGAAATAGATGTGCCAGGCCTACAACTTTTTACTGTAGTAGCCGAGTAACAATAAAATGATAGAAAATGACGGAGCAAGCCCTTTATTAAAATTCGAATATCGTAAATGAGTTTCTGATTTTCTATTAAACTAAAGGAAAATTAATTTTCATAATATTAATATCAGAATCTACAGTAATGGTATCATCTTGTATTGCATACATTAGTATTTGATAAAAATAAGCCTTTAGGAATTCTTAAATTCTTCCGCGCAAGAGAAGTAAGTGCGTAATCATTTTTTGTGAAGTTATCGTGTCAAACAGAGGTAATTAATTACAGTTCAGAAAGATATTGTTTGTTCTGATACAAGAACAGTCGCTCAAGTGAGTAACAGTTTTAATAAATTTTCTAAATTTGATTACCTCTATTTGAACAAAATGCTGGCTTCGAATATGTAGAAGTAATGACGTTTATCAATAGCAAACATACATTCTAGGACTTAACATTGAATTGATAAGGCATGATATGATGACATCGAGTTGTTGCAGCAATATGACTGCCGATGTAGTAGAAAAAAACTTTTAAAATCGATATTACACACTACTAGAGTATTAGATAGAAGAAAAAAAAATTATATTTAAGAATTTTTTAGTGATATTTAATTCGCCTTTGTCATGTCTTTAATTTATAGTTTTATTGTATTCATTATTTTCCCTGTATCATCATGGGCTTTTAGCTGCCGCTATAATGATAGTAAGTATAAATTTTTTATTATACACATAAATTCTCAAGACTTATTAATGTTATATCTCAGGCGCGGTAATTTTGAGAAAAACCGTTTTGTTAGAGTTGGAAGATGATAATTATATTCATATTTATGATGCAACTTTTGACATTAGACCAAAAAATAAAGTGATTGAATCAACATCACATTTTAGCAAGTTGAACAATGAAAATCTTCATCTGATTGAAGATATCTCATTCAAAGGTACTTATCGTTTTAATATATATTAAATAAAAGTATATATTACTTTCTAATACATTTTAAATATGTCTAGGGTATCTGATCAAAGGAGATGACAGCGAGTACATTGACGCGACTTTGAATAATTTGAAAAGTTATCGTTCTAAAAAAGACGGCGTAAGTTTCATATTTTAGAAAGATAAACTTTTTCTTCTTTTTTTTAACAATCAATACATAATCACATAAATTTTTAGAGCATATGTCGTGTCAGTTATCATGAAACCAAGAGCGAAGGGTAATTTACTTGACATTTTATGAATTATTTGGTAGGGAAACATTGAATTTAATGTTATGTTTTTCAGATTGAATATCACATCCGAACAAGAAGCTGCTATAACCAGGTTAGCTGAATCTTGTATTCAATCTACTATTTGTGGAATTGACTTAATGGAAATAGACGTGGACAGTAATCTCTATTACCAAAGTACTCAAGTAAGATACAAAATTTGATGAATATATCTAAAAATCTATAGATACCTCCAACGTATCAAAAATAATATTGGAATATTTTACTTTGAAGTCCTCTCTCAATGGACTCGTAGACTTCTATGCTCCGAAATTACTAAAACTGCTTCTTGACAGTGATGGAAGCTTCAAAACACCAACAGCTAATATATCAGAAGATGGTATTTCTTTTTATGTAAAAAGTGGAGTTATCAAGTAAGTAATGTGTAGATAGAAACTTTTTTACAATCTTCATGGGCTATCAATCATTTTATTTATAACTCAAATTATAGAGGAATAAATACACTTCAAAGAGCTAACGATGTTGTAATAAAGCATGAAGAATCAAAATATACTGTTAGTTTGGTTGCTCGATTTGCAGAGCTGAACGTTTATTTGAACGACATGAAAGTAAGTATTATTCAGTAAAAAATACTGTAGAAATGTGATTATTTATAAACAATATTTTTCCAGGCTAAATATAAATTATTCGCTACATCTGGAGATCTTAATGGAATTTTACAAGGAATTTCTCTGAAGACTAATATAATCATTGATCTACAACCATCGGCATGTAAAATTACACTTGATGATATGGAGATGATTTCTTTCAAAAACATTAAATTAAATATACCAGTTTGGGGTTGGTTCACGATTTCATACCACTTAGATTCGCAAAATCTGTGGTTTTTTGAGAGAGCTCTTTTATCTTACATCATTCGAAGTATTCCAGAATTCAATTTTGACTGTAAACAATATCTAAATCAATTTTCTGGATTAGTTTGATCGAGAAATCATGTATCCTAATTCAAATAGGCAAGCTTTACATATTATTTCAAGCAAATTAAATAAAGAAATGTACAAAAAGTACACTATTAATTGATTTTATTTGATTGCTCCTCCCTTAAGTCGATTGATTTGTTTCTTTTATGTCAATTCATTTTTTCCCCAAAATTGATTTTTCAAATGTTAGTTTTTGCTTGACATACAACAAAAAAAATTTTTTTTAGTTTTGCTTTTCCATTCAAATCAACTGAATTGTGAAGATAATACTTCTGTGACCTTGGCCATAATTACACGGAACTATGTATTCTTCTAAATATTCACAGTTAATTCTATTATCACATCTATTTCAATACAAATTAACGTCATCAGATATTTCAACACGTAGGCTGGAGTTAACTTGCGTTAAGTCGAGCCTGAGGTGATAGATTACGTACATCGTTTATCAAAATTCGAATTACTTCCAAGCCATTGAAGATTTTGTATTACTTTAGATAATAGAGCAGCTCGGTGTGGTAATAATTAATTCCACGTAATTCGACAACGCTACAATTTAAGTAGTCACTTTTTTAATTTCAAAAATCCGATTTTTGTGAACATCGCATTCACATTTGATTACAATCAAACTCCATGCAAAATATCAGTGCCCGAGGCGTTGCTAAATTTATCGTCAGATCAAGTTGATTTCTCATCATTGAAGATTTTCGTTTGGAGTTACGGGCTTACGAATGTCGAAACTATTTTGAGAACTTTGTTAATCAAGTCATTGGGGGTTGGCTCGATAACGAGTCAAGTTGCTAGTCTTTTGAAGGGTTTAGTAGAAGAATTAAAATGTGAAAGATATCGAGACACGTTGTTCAAAGTGGAGGGATAAATTGAAACGTGTCTAGATAATGTGTTGAATATTTATTGCCGTTGTTGGAGATTGAAGCAATAAATTGTACAATTTGCCAAAAAATATCTTTTCAATCATTTATTTCTTTGTTAAATAGTCGTTTGCATTTGTCACTCGCTATTCAGTCCCCGTGTAATTACATGTTAATTTATCGTTTGACAAGTCGAGAGAGCAAGGCACTAAGGCATCTACTCTCACTGACTCCTTGTTTACATGTTAAATAATGCCGGCAAAGTCCAGTTCTATACGACGGACGTCTGTTTCACTGCGGAGCGTATGTATTCTCACGGGTGGTTTGCACTTTGTGTTTCAGACTCAGTGATTCTCTTTATCCGCGCTCGCACGAACAGTCAAATGTCAATGGACCAATACGCGATCTTTGTGTGTTTTTTTTGGTTACTTTTTTTCACTTTTGTCTGATAAAACTTCAATTGAGAGAATGTAATTACGGAGAAAATTTGCCCCGAGAGAAATCAAATTATTCAGCGTATCGGTAAACGGAGACGAAAATCGACTATGGCATTCTCGAATCGACGTTTAATTCCGGAATAGCACGATCTATTGACATCCGATACTTTAGCGAGTTTTCAAAGAGCTTCTACTTTGGTCCCCCTTGAGCGCGCGTGTTTGGCTCTCGTTGTCGTCGACGTCGTCGTCGTTGGGGAATTTCATTTTCCCCCTAGAAACGAAATCTCTTCCTCTCGATATTCCTCGCTAATATCATCCTCGAAAGCTTTGCAGATCTTCGGAGTTTGACGAGAATTTTATAAAATTGATTACTCTCTGCTCATGAAGTGTGTTTGATGGGATCGTTTCATGAGTAAGATGGGGGGGGGGGGGGTCTTTATGCAATTTTACATCGAAAATAAAATCTTCTTTTAGAGCAAAAAAAAAATGACATTATCAATACTCACTTTGGTGGCATCAGCACCGCGTTGAACGAGATATTGATAGTGACTGTCGTATTGGAGGTGATGAGGTATCGGCACTTGGAATATGGAGGATAGAGGCCTGGGTATCCAGGACTTGCTAAAACGCAGCCCTTCCGACACTGGCTCTCCTCGTACACCCAGTCGCACTCTGAAACACGCGAAAAATGCGAATATTACAGTGACGTTGTAGAATTATAATTTTCGGAAAGAAATAAAAAAAATTTCAAATATAAAATAATTTTTCGAACAGACATTGTACATTTGTTTATAGACATGAGAATAATGTGGTATTATTTTTGCCTGATGCAAATGCAATCGTCGAAAAATTGTTTCAGCAGTTATTCCGATGTGTAAGATTGATCAACGTATTGGAAAATTCATTTCATGGGAGAGAGAACGCAAATACCAGTCAAATTAGCCTTGGATATATTTGTGCAAATAATGTATTTCACACAGAATATTTCAGTTTTCAATTGAAACAATTATTCGATTAAATTGTTCCAATAAACCTATATTGAGATATTTTCATTGTGCTACTATCGATCTATCTTCGAAAAGAAGATGAAGAAAAAACAACTACTAGGAATATTTGATGAAGACGCTCGCGGCGGATAAATTGGCGGATCGATTGCGAAAAGCTTCCTCGCGGCATTGATCTGTTTTTCGCACTTTCGTTCTCTCTCGACTCGATTTCTCGCAGTGTTTGCTCTACTTCTTATTCCCTCGGGATCCCATTATTCTCTATTGCTCGCATCTTCGGCTACGTTTCTATTGATGCGTCTCACCCGGGCGTCGGCTTCATCAAGTACTTACAGCTCTAACAAACTTTACGAGATTCCGGTAACTTATTTCTTCTTCATTGTCAAATTTTATCGATTACAGTGAATAATTACATTTCAATCTTATTTTACATAAAATTTTGGCACAAAAAAGCTCCTAAAAGATTCTTTCAAATATCAAATTAAATAAAGTACCAGTACAACTATACAAATTCATCGTAAAAAAGCTTCAAACCTACCCGACACAATATCAATACCGATACAACAGAGCGCGAAGTGTATGTGGCTTGCCAAAATAAAATAAAAAGCCCCCACCTCTCAAACACATGCTTGGGAAAGAAAGTAAAAAGAAAGAAAAAATTCAGCTAGTGCACGAGTGACTATAATGCTATTTTCCAATCCCCCAAGCCGCAGTGACTCGCGCGACCACTGAATACCAGATATGTATATGTATATATATATATTTCTACTTCACGTGTGGCAAAAGCTTGGTGGAATGAAATCCCCGAGAGCGTGTCACCGGATAGCTCTCCAAGAAAACGAATGGCAAGAGCGAGAGAGAGAGAGAGAGAGAGAGAGAGAGAGAAAACGAAAAAAAGTAAGAAAAAAAAAAGCGTCACGAAAGAAAGTCACGTCTCTACCGCTGCGGCGGTGGCGGCAGCAGTTCTCGAACGTTTCGCGCATATGGAATTTCGGCCTCTGCGGAATTTGTTGCATGACTATCTCGATGGGAAATGGATACGCGAGAATATAATTTTTATCGACGAACGAATAATCAATCGATTACTCATTCGAAATACAAATTTCCTTCCTTTATTTACCATTTTAATGTCATTTTTCTCGGCGCACCGATATGCAAGCTTATAAAAAAGGAAAATTGAATTTCCCATGCCTGTCCCCCAAAAGCGTTTCATCGACGTTCGGCGCGAGTAGGTTTCGGTGGGCGGGTTAAGAGACCACAAGAGGAGACCAAATGCATCGCCGCCGTTAACACTTAAGTCCAGACGAAGCTAAACGGCGAGGACGCCAAATTTCTAACCCATCTGCACTCGTACGTACACGTATAGTTTGGTCGGAGGTATTAAAGGGCCTCTCAGTGCACTTAAAGCTTCTCTCGCACGCGCGCGCGCGAACAACTTCGTGCCCAACCAGAAATTACGCTCCTCCTTATCTTTCTCTCGCGCTCTGTTAATGTCTGATGTCGTAAAGTCATGGCTCGCCGATTCATATATCGATATTAACGCTCGCCAACTTGCAGTAGTCAGGATAGATACGTGTATACTTGGCGATTTATATTCTGTGGAATTCTTTCTTAATGGTTGAAGTATTTCAAGAGAAAGAGAACGTAATGTTTTTGCACTGAGACTGTAATAAATTAATGTGTTTTTATTTTTCCAGACGAAATTTGAGTCATGCGAAAAATCTACTTATCTATCAGCAGAGAAAGTTCGCAAAAACAAGTCAATACATCCGGATGCAACTCCCGAGCAATCCAATAGCAATATCTTTTTTATTCGTTTGCTCGGTATATGTATACATCTTAAAGTGTATACCCTAGAGAAAATGTTCAAAACCTCCTCGTACCTCGCGGGGAAGCTCTATACATCCAAATTACGAAGGGGAAAAGCATTCGAGTCGTAAATGATAAACGCAGACGGAGATTATTAAGGGAAGGAGGAGGTTGGAAGATGAAGAAATAGCGCGAAAAAAGGACGAATATTCGCGGTATTAAAGGAGACACGGAGTATCATAACTATGACTAACGCTTTCTGCTGATATTTTCCGTACATAATACTCGCGAGTTTTAGCTATACACGAATTTACTTGAATTCGACTTGCAAAAAGACGAATGGTTTTGGTTCTTCTCTCCTTTTTTTCTTTCTCTTCCTTTACCATCCTACGTGATATATGTCATTTAAGCATTCGACGGAGAAAGAAGGAAAAAAAAAAATTCCTACTTCGCTCTCTCGAAGCTCTTTTTTCAAATTATCCGAGTCGGCAAGCAAATCGATGTTGGAAGGTAACAAAGTGGAGCAGAAGATTAAACGATCAAGAGAGAGGAGAGTGAGTTCGCATGCGACATGTAGATCCGCGCAGAAAACGAGATAAAGTCGTGACCAATCGATGACCAAAAAGCAGAAGAAAGAAAAAAAGCCGAACGATAAAAAAAAGAGAGAGAGACCTGAGCTCGAAGGGGCGAGTTGGGAGGGGAAAAAACCAAGCACGAGGAATGGAAAAAAAAAGAGAGGAGATGATGCGGGAAGGGTGGAGTCGACGGACTTTATACGGTTGGAAGTATGTCGAGGATATTTGACGTTTGATAGGGTAATGCAGTTTGCGCTGTGTGTTCGTAAAACTTGATGCTTTTTGATGCTTTATACCGCGGCAAGGCTGCTCATCATTTTCTGACGGCTATTTTTGTTTGTTTGTAGAGATGCTGGTCTGTTTTTCGCGTTGCGGAATGCATTTTTGTAAAGATTACAAAAAAACTTTTTTTTAATGATACACAGAATTGTACGAAAAAGTAAAAAATGAATAATTTCTGTTTACATTACATGACGGGTAAGCACAAAAAAATGTACATGAAAGTCTCAGGGCTCTTTCAAATGCAGGCAACTGTGCAAAGGGCGACTCGGCAACCTAGTGAATTCGGGGGAAACAATTGGCGGTGGGGAGAGCGTGGGAAAGAGCAACTCTGCTGCCGACATTGCTATAGCGACGCAGCTATTAGTTGATTGAAAGGTTCTTATTTACCTTTCAGTTATCAATTTTTGCGTGCGAAAATTTTTTTGCAATAATAAAAATTAGTTTTTTTGTCACATTCTCCTCGGGGAAATATTCCTTAAGGATAGTATGCTGTACAAATTAATTTTTCATCGTCGACATTTCAGAATAAAATTAGAAAAACTGAAAGCATGAAAATTTTGTATTGTATATAATTGTTGAACGAACTTGCGAATACATTGTACAAAATTATAATTTAAAAGTAAATTTCATCACGAACAAATTGGTAAAAATCCGTAGTAGATAGCACTTTATTTTTGCAGAAAAAAAGTTGTTAATAATATTACAGGAAAATGTTATTAACGATTTTACAACTGCGATTCTTGCCACTAACGCGCGCAGGACTTTGAAATTAGCTGCATCACCTCGCAGATAAGACAAATTCATCTGCGAAGCAACGCCGCCCACACTCCCCCCCACCATCAATTTTTCCCCGAGAATCTACTAGGTTGCCGAGTCGCCCGTTGTCCAGTTGCCTGCATCTGAATGAGCCCTCATCAGACAAACCCAAAGATAATATCATTTCCAGA
>JAWWMK010026330.1:0-15604 GCA_035047105.1 Galeopsomyia nigrocyanea
TTCTTTCGTGTAACACTTTTTCCTTACGCATAACGCGCTTTACTTACGAATTCCATTCGCATTCCATTACTCGTTTCGTTTTTTCACGGCTAGCTCCTCTTCGCTAACCTGCAATAAGGAACTTCGTTCCAAAACCGTAACGTCTGCAAACGCCTCGAGTCCAGACTGGCCAAAAGAATTTTGTGGCCGAAAAATTCAAAGTCCCCGCTGAAATTACATAGAAAAATTTCGAAATTCATGCCCTTAAGAGTAGTATCGGGACGGCTCAAAATGGCACGAAACGTCGAGAAAACATGTTTAAAAAATGATCTTTTTCAAAAATTTTGAAAAATCCCGTTAAAAAATAATTTTTTTCGATTTGTATGCCTGTAATGCAAGAAAAACGCTACAAAGTCGATTTTTACCGATGGTTTACTAACAGTTGCTTCTAGATCCCATATCCATCAGCTCACGGGTTATCTACCGATGGGTTACTAACAGTTCAAAAGAGCTCCTCAATCGCATTCATCTTAGCTGCGTACTCGAAATTACCGTGATATTGCGCAGTAGAACGAATCAAAGTCGACATAACAAGCGAATTGAAATATGATATCAAGTTATTCAGCAATTAAACTGCATGTCCCAAATAATTTTCATAATAAAAAAAAATATAGAGGCGCAGAGAATATTTATTCAAAGCTGCCTGTGCTTCTACAATTATTATACAAAAATTTTTATGGCCAGAAACCGCGGACGAACTCGTCGCGCTGGCTGGCGCAAGTCCTAAACGAAGCGTTCGACTTTTCCTAAGTTTGGCCCAACTCCGCGGATTACAATAGAAAAAAAAGAAAATTAGACGGTAACAGCATTCAGGAAGTACAATATGGTAAATAAATTGCAGAGGATTACCTCGAAGTGGGCCCTTTCAACCCCCCCTGGGAACGAACGAACATTTACACGCGCGCTCGCCAGGCGAGACTCGCTCTTTAGCGAGTCGCCAAAATATGGAAGCATTTTTTAATGCAATTATCTACATTAAATAACAGCTCTGGAATAAAGCTTCGATAGCCGAAGCTCTACCTTAACAGTAAAAAAAAAAGGAAAATCCTTTTGCCCGGAATAAATTTCCCCGATTTATCGTGACGTAAAAGTACACCGGCGAATTAAAAGATAACAAAGTCTGGAAGCAGTGCCCCGTGAAAAACGATTAAATATTTAGCTTGATGGAAATACCGACTTACAAGTTTTACGTTAAAGCCTACAATCGACTGCGTACTCGATAATACCGTGACATTGTGTAACAAAACTAATGAAAGTCGATATAACCAGCAAATTGAAATATGGAATGAAATTATTTGGCAATAAAACATCCTGTCCCAAATAATTTTTATAATTAAAAAAAATACAGGGGCGCAGAGAATATTTATTCAAAGCTGCCTGTGCTTCTACAATTATTATACAAAAATTTTTATGGCCAGAAACCGCGGTCGAACTTATCGCGCTCGCTGGTTTAAGTCATGAACGAACCGTCCGACTTTTCGTAAGTTTGGCCGAACTCCGCGGATTGCATTACAAAAAAAAAAGAAAATTACGCGGTCATAGCATTGAGAAAGTAGAATGTCGCAAATAAATTACAGAGGTTTAGCTCGAAGTGGGCCCTTTAAACCCTGATAACCTGGGAGCGAACAAACATTTACACGGGACGCTCGGCAGGCAAGACTCTCGCTCTTTAGCAAGGCGCCAAAGTTCCTGAGCATTTTTAAATGCAATTTTCTAAATTAAATCACAGCTCTGGAATAAAGCCTTGATACCGAAAGCTCTGCTTTAACAGCAATAAAAAATAGGAAAGCCCTTTTGCCCAGAATAAATTTCCCTGATTTAGGCTTCCATGTGAGAAACCTGGGTTCGATTTCCAGGGGTACCTCTGACTTTTTTTCAAAAAGTGTATGTGCCAAAACCAACACCGTGGTTATCGCACTGGTTCGGATCCCACTGGGCTAAGTAAACTAAATTACTGGTCAATAAAATGTAGGTCCAGTAATCGGGGAATGACTACCTCCGCTTACTATAGGCTTTCATCACAACCGTAGAAGTAACAGTACGACTACTTTGAAACGCGGTAGTCCGGTGCTCCTCGAGAAAACGAGGTATAGAAAATTCTCTTCCTGACAGGGTCTACACAGAGGTGGTGGGCGATTTCCCTTCCGTTTCTAGGCTAATAGGCTGAAACGTAAACAGTAACTAACTAACACTAGGAAAAATTACAGAAGCGATTTAGTGGAACGGCGTACCGCCGCGGCATCGATTTTTAACAACATTTTCCAATGGATGACCTATTCTTTTTAACACGTTAATCGCTTTAGAATTCAATTAGCTTTATTTCTAAAAACTTTCGTAATGTTCTCACATATTTTTCTATATTATTTAATAGTTAAAATGTGAGAAAACGTTGTATCCCATGTATTTTGGTATAAGAATTAAGCCAATTTTTCAAAATCGTTTTTCAAAAATAATATAGAAAGATATATAAGAACGTCACGAAAGTTTGTAAACATAAAGCTAATTGAATTCTGGGGCGATTAGCGTGTTAAAAGGAATAGGTTACTCTTCTATTTGAAAAGTTATTAACCAAAATGTTAAAAATCGATGCTGCGTCGGTAAGCCGTTCCACTAAACCGCCTCTGTAATTTTTCCTGTTGAAGATTAAGACCTAAAAATTAATGTACATATTCGTAATAAGCTAGTAAATAATGCAACATAAAACATTTTCAAGTTTTCGAAAATTTGTAACAGACTTTTTCGATTACAGTTATGCGCTCCGTAACTTTTGAGGTTATAATTTTTTCCGAATGAACAAAAGTACATATGAAATTTTGGAAAAGACTACAGAAAATTAGATGCTATGAGAAATACCTCCAATTTTTTTCATATTGATCGGTTCATAATTACCAAAATAACAGCTGCGAGTTGATCATGAGTAGTGCTTTGACAATGGTGGAAGCCGCCGTTAAAACACTTTGTTGGTAAAGCCACCGTGATTGCCAACATTTTAAAGGGGATACTAATTGGAACGCAACCTTCATGTGAATGGACTTGCAATTTTTAATTAAACTATAAATAATGTGGTAGATTTTTTCGGTTGCCGATGATGAGGTAGCGTCCGACGGTAAAAGCGAGCGCTTTACAAGTTTCGAATTGACAGAAGGTCTACCGCAACATGTCTGCCGCCGCCAGCTGCAGTACGGTCGTCGATAAAAAGTCGATAAAAAAGTAATTTCGATGTAGGGTGCGGCAAGTGGCAAGCAACTCTAGCAGTACATCAGTTTTCTGCTTGCATCGCTGCAAGGAATTTTACTCTTTCGATTCACCATCAAGAAGGCACGAGTTTCATGAGCATAAACATATGTTATTGCCAGCAGGCGTTTATACCTATGCAGCTGATGGTAGCTTACAGAACTAATTGTGTATTTATAATATAATTTTAAAAAAACGCTGCCAGATGCTCTGTCGGAATAATGCTTCCTTGGAGATGAGAGCATTTTTTCACATTTCAATAAGCAATGAATTCTTTGTTAAATAAAAATCATTCAATTTGATTTTGGTTCGCTGTGACTTTATTAGAAAAACTACATACATCAAAAAGGCTGTGAAAATGTAAAAATTTACATCATTCATTTTTTTTCACATTACACCTACAATTCTGCATACTTGAAAATAAGGAGGGTTAACTTTGAATTAAGGTATCTCGGACTAAATATTACCGAATCCATCTCGCAATAACTCGTTTTGACGCTGTTTTCGTAATCTTTAAAACGGACCCTTACACGCAAAAAAAAAAATTCATTTGTCAATCCAAAGTTGCAGTAGTTTGCGCACACTATAATAAATTAGGTACCTCAAACCTATAAAAAAAATATTGCTACAATTAAAGATATCTCGGGCTAGGTTATATAGAATTCATTGAGCAACAACTCGTTTTAAAGCCACTTTCATAAGCTATAAAATGAGCCCTCACGCGTTGACAAATTCATTCTCAATCCAAAGTTATATAGTTTACGCGTAATAATTGCGTACGAGCTGTATAATTTTTTCTAGTCGATGTATCTGCTTGAAAACCATTTTCCCACCTTTGTTCACACATTTTCAAAACATGTAAAAAAAAGATTCATCAAAATCCTTCGAGTAGCCAAGTCATACCGATTGACAAAACACACATACACATACATACATATACCCGGCGACGCCATAAAACCGTAACTTTGTCGTCTTTGCATGATTTTTAATAAAAAAATTTATATAAAAATTTTGCATTCATTACATGTAGGAGGTTTAGATCTTGCAAAAAAATCGAGATTAAAGTATAATATGATAAAAACAAAAAAGCTACAACGAAAAACGAAAAATTTCAACAACAAGAATCGCATTATTGTTGGCTGATTTCCAAAATGTGTGATGTTGTTCCCCTTCAATTGTAGTTTTATTAGGAATTGATATACTTCCAATATCAACAACAACAACAACAAGTTTCACATTTTTTGTTATCAAAACAGTCTTGTATTTCGAAATATCGTAAAAAAATTAGGTACAAAATTTGTAAATCTAACAATAATTTAAATCATCATCATAGGAACAGTTGCATTACAATGCACTCTTGACATAATACTGTGTATAATATTTATCGTTTCGTCATTTTTCCATCATCTGTGACCATGCCGTCGTATATAAATAATTAGACCAAACTATGATCGCCATTCGTCGCCGCATGATCGAATGGTTAAAATATTCATAAAAAAATATAATACATCACAAACGATTACAATTTGTAATTTAAATGATAAATAAATAAATAAATAAATAAATAAATGTAAAAAAAGTATTTACAATTGGCCTACAACTCCCATCAATAATCAAATACGTGCCTCCAAGCATGCAAATAGTCCTTATATTTCAATAATATTCCCCAATCTCGCACAAGTCTCCGAGTATCGTCGACGGGTTCTCGTTCTGTCTCACTCATGATGCCGCGTTCGATGCGCCCTGGCAGCTGAACACCTGGTAGTGAGATTATACTACTTTCTACTTCGCAAAGCATCATTTTCAAATATGATTGTGTTGTCTTCAAGGCATCCTTAACCTTTCGAGTCCAAGTTTCATCTTCAACCATTTCTTCTAAAGCTACAGCAAATTTTTGCAGATCCGAATGCAACTTTGGCAGATGATTGATAATCTGAAAGTAATATCAATAATGACGCGTCATATTGGAATTTGTTCTAGATTATCAATTCTATTTTTAATTGGGCAGAGATAGCGAAATGCGTCATGGTTGATTTTTAATTCGATCGTTAAAATAGCTTATATACTGACCGTTTGTGGCTTAAAGTGTTTTAGTCGCTTGACTATGTGGATGTCTTTCTTGCCAGGTAGCCAATTGGGTATATACTGGTGTTCGTGCACACCAATTCTAACCCTTTCGTACAAAAATTCATAATCCTTGCTCAAATAGTCATTCATCAAGAGTTCATGCTGGATCCTCAGGTTCTTCAGACTGGTGCTCATTTCTTCATCGACATTCGTTCTTGTGTCAATCAACTGTTCGTAATCTTCATTACTACCACAAGGTATATGCCAATATGGTAGATTTATCGGAACCGCCAAAACACACGTCGCGAAAACACAAGTCAGGTAAAAAAAAACGGGCTTCATCGTCGTATTACTGCTACACTTGTAATTCACTGAATACAATTGTCTTTTGCAGCAAAAAAAAAGTGCGTGCCAATTGCGTAAAGCAAGTGTGAGCGTGTGATCGCGTACCCTAGAACTGAGATTGTCAAACTCTAGAGCTTCCACTTTTATATATGCGATAGTGTAAACAATTGCGGCTTGCGTACGTACACGCGCGCGCGTCCGAACGAGCAAGCGCTCTTAAGTTCGACGTAACTCACACCAGCAGCAGGTTTCGTTTTTCTCATTTTACACGTTACGCACCGCCATCGTACCGCGAGGGCTGACTGGCTGCTCTACCGTGCTTATTGAAAAATGAAAGCTTTGACGTCGGTAACGAGTACTACTTCCGCTTTATCATGAAATAAAATTGACGAAAATCTACAAGTTATCAATAGATATACATCAGCAATCTTTTGCAGTATGCGTCACATTTAATCAGTTTCAATAGTTCGACACACACATACACAACGAAACGTTAAATTTCGATGATTTCAAGTTTGCTGGAATTCACACAACTCACCTACGTCAGTCGCGCACACCACTCTCATGAGTCGCGCGTCTTTTTACAGTTGTGCAGCATTATACGTACATCTCCAGATTTAACATAATGACGTGATGCTTAGCTTGGTACATCTCCCTCCCTCCCCTTGCCCTCGCGCATCAACTGCTTTCGCGGGCTTTTATTTTTCCGTACAACTTTCTTCTTTGTATATAATTGGATTATATACATTCGTCGTCATGCGAAAAACGAGTCAAGTCTGTCTGTAATAATAGTATCAATTGGAGGAGGGGGGACTAACGCCCCGCATTGAGTGTTTACTTAATGATTCAAGTGGGAAAGCCTCGCGAGCAAGTGAATCGTTCAAATTTGCGGTGTGATGAGCATCGCTGCCCATTAACGGGCAGCATTCAGAGAGTATGACGTCGGCGGCAGTCCATGCTGCGTGGATTGTTTATAACAACGCTCGAGCTTACTGCTGCCTCAATCACGTTATAATAAGGGAGAGTGAATAATTGTTTGGTAAATTTTTTAAATGATTTATTTTGCAATTTTTTTTCGCTTTTTTTTGTTTCAAAAAAAAAAAAAACAATGAACGGCGGCGGTACTCGATAGCACCATGATTGATACATTTTCACGCAGTACTGCGTGTACACAAGATGTTAACGTTATTACAATAACCATGTCATTTCCAAATTCCAATGGCAAACTTGCAATTTTTACATAAATTTCCTTTTTGTCTCTCACACATCGCAGCAGCAAACCATCAAGTTTTACGCTATCGGTATCGAATTAGGGACATGAATTATAATTTTATATAATCATATTTTTGACTATAAAGTCAAAGATGAGCAAATTTGAATACTAAAATCGATGTATTGTCAATCGATTGCAGTCGTGTGCGACATATTTAGAGCCGCTAAAAAAAACACTGTATAATACTGCTTGATTCCATTAAAGTAAAAAAGTAAATATTCTTAATACTGCGTGACTTATTAAAAAAATTTCTTGGTATGATAGCGCTATACATATTGATAATACTTTTTCAATTGCAACGAGTATTTAACGAAAATGTAATGCAGAATGTCGTAGATCGACATCAATTCATCATTCTATTCGATTGGTTTTCTTGTTTTTAATTGTCAAAGCTCGTCTTTGGCTCTGCGAAAAGAATTTCCTCTTCTTCAACGCGTGCAACTTCTTCTTCTTCTTCTTCTTCTTCTTTTCCTTTTTACGTCTCTTTTGTTTTTCAAGTGTGGATTTTAAGGTTGGATCGCAAGTGCCAGACCCGGTCGCAGTAGCATTTCTTAATGCGCGCATCCAATCATTCAGCCAAGTTTGGTACAGTCGCAAGACTCCTGAATCTTGAATGAGCATAAGAGTTAAATCACCTTCACGGGCCCAACTTGTACTCTCAGTCACAAGTACTGACTTGAGAGTTTTTGGCAGTTGCAGACCCAAATTTAGGATCGCAGTCTCGACTTCGCACAGCATCTTGAAGGGATGAAAAAAAATATTGCAAGTAAAATCAATCATAAATGCAAATTTTCTCGATTACTCACTCTCAATATTTCACTTTTCATGCCATCGACAATATTATTGCGTCTAATCATGGTAATGTCGGCGTTAATGTTTGATTTCAATTTAAACATCCGTAAGTGATGAAAAGTGATTGCAAATCGTTGCAGCGCATCGTGCAACCTTGGCAATGCGAGTTCCGCTTTTTTACTCTTGTCCAAACACCAAATTTCACGATGATACCAATCCAGCTGTTTATCTGGAAGCCAACTCATTCGGTACTGCTGCTCCTTTAAAACTTTGTAGACCTGAAAAAAATCATGCAAACGTCAGCAGCGCACATGTGAAATCAAATGTAAAACTATATGTCAGTTGATACGAATGTTTTGTCTGCTGCTACGTGAGACTGTTGAAGAAAAAGTGGCCATCATATTTACTTTTGAATAAATATCATGAATGTCTTTGAGATCCGCTCGAAAATGATTCTGAGCGACTCTGAGCTGTGTCTTGACACGTTTAAGAGTTCGGTGCACACTGTGGCGTTGTGGAAACTTTCCAAAAGCTGCTGCTGCTGCTGCTGCTGCAATAGGTGTCCCGCAAGGTTCGAGCCAGGGTGGTTCAACGTCGACGTAAGCCGTCGCCGCCGCTGCCCCCTCCAGATAAGTAGATCTCATATGATACGGTGTCGCACTCGTACTGAGCAGCAGCAGTAAACCAGCAAAGCCACCAATGATTAGGTAAAAAACCAGTGAAGCTGCAATTAAACAAATAAATTAGTCTTTTAATCAATTTTCAATGTTCATAAACAGTAAATTTGCATAAATATACATGCACTATACATTTATATACTGTGGTAGGTGCGCCTGCACCTACGCACTAATTCAAGCTGCATGAGCCGAGAAATTGTCCTCCCCCGCAACACGCAGGAGGAAATGGATTGCAATACAAATAAATAGACAAGTTATCGATAATAATTATCGAAATTTAGAAGCAAATATTATATATAAATTCAATTTGCATTTGCATCGCGTAGATATGAATCGCTGATGTCACATGCCCACCTAACGTCGTTCATCATTTACGTCTCCCGAGCGCAGCCTGCTGTCAGTGTTGTGCGCGATACAAACTGGTATAATGTATACAGGCTTGTGACTGAACTTGACTGTAACATAATACGACAGCAGCTGATGATGGTAAATTATTCAAGAGCATTGTTGAACATTATTTTTGAAAAAGCTTCATTTATACAATTCAAATCCCATGTAAAGTCAAAATAATTACGTCACCGTCTCATCACACAGCCGCCTCGCGCACTCGTATTATTGGATTTAAAAAATCAACAGCCCTCCGTAACACAATACTCTTGGCAAAAGACTGATAGAGAAGCCGCTACACGAGAAATTAGACAAAAGTGATGATTTAGATTTTTGTATTTGTCAATTTTGTGAGATACGTTTTATCGCGCGATCCCCCAAGAGTACATTCTATGAAACTTTTTTTTCCAACACCATTTTCTGCATCGTTTTATTTTTTATGGTCTCGTAAAATCAGATAATCTGAGAATTTTTGCTTGTTTGCGTTAATAATGGATTTTCAAACACCGACCTGGTACAATGACCTAGATAAAACCTTGGAAATCGTGCGGTTTAGAGATGGTAACTGCGATCAATTTATGACGTAGTAAAATTATAAGAAAATTAAAAGAATTATTTTAAAATATGCCATTACGATTAATTATAATGTTTTTTTAATTTTTTTTTTCGTTTGCCTTCTTTCTTTTTTTTTCTTTTTAGTGTAAAAATGCCTAGAGTTTACAAAGCAAGTGTCAATACGATGGCTTTTATGTGCTTAGGACCAACATAGTCCTGCACGGTCTAAATCACTCAGTTGTATGTCTTTGCAGTTGTAATAATTCTAAAGACAGAAACAATCAGTTGGAATGCTTTATACAGTTCAATGAGGATTATCGCGCATAAAAAGATTGCATATATGACATTTACTACATTGCTCGATTGAATCATCAATATTTACATCATAGTATTATAGTATGATCGCATAAGCGTTATAAATTTATTACCAGAGCTTACCCTTGTCATTCCTAGCAATTAATTAAAACAACTATTATCACGCGTGAAACTAACATTGAAACACCATCTTATTTTTAGCTGTTTGTCTAATGCAAATAACTTTGTTAGATATTATAAATGTGAAATAATTTGATAATATACACACACCGCCTCAAGGTGGCATAGCTAAAAGCTCCAGCCAGCAGCAGATCAAAGATCATTTCTTGTTTTCTCACTCTCTGCAGGCAGCCCTCCGATAGCTGATAGGAACTAGTACTTTACTTTGATTTCACTCATCAATTAATGAGCACAGGATTGTTGTGGAAATCCGTCCTACATTTTTACGACAATACATTTGAACAACACTCAATTCACTGATTCAATTTATCGCGGACAGTCAGCATTTCCTCAAATATAAGCGTTTTAATATGATTCATCTTTATTAATCAAAGCATGATAAAGATAAAGAGATAGCGTCAATCAAAGTTATACCCAGCGTAACTGAGAGACAGCGAAACCTTTCGGCTTGCCGATCTCGTGCCAACTGAAAGATCGGCATGAGCCTTTTGCGGAGAGCGCGCGGCCGCGCTGTTACTCATTCGTTGTTCAGACTCGCAGCGTACTCGGCGGCGGTCCCACCTACTCCCAAGCAGCAGCTCCGTCTCTCCCTTCTACTGATCCAAGTCCCTTGCGTCGCAAGCCCCCTCTACCAGCAGCAGGCCCTCTACCACCCTCACATCCACCTTACCAGTTTTATTCACTAAAATATACTCACAAAGAATGCATAAACGAATTATTTAAATAAATGTTTGATTATTAAATAATTCTAAAATTTGAACCAAGTACATACTTTGAAACGTGTAAAAGTCATAAAATTTTTAAAACTGGTCAAATGACATCCGGCTCATCCTTCATGCCTCGGAAGTGCAAAGATCAGTGCGTGATCGCGTTTCGGACTGGATTATACTCAGCGCCAGTGCGGTATGAGTCACAATATTATAAGTGATAAGGGTCTACGTGCGAGCAGAAGTTGGCGCGTTCAAGAAAAGTATAGAGTTTCACCTTGGCTCTCTCGCTCCGTTATAATATGTTAATGTCTCAAGAAATTTGATAGCGTGCTCAAGATGTACACCTTTTTTCATCTCGAGAAAAAAAAGAAAAAAAAGAGACGGATCACTTGTATTAACCAACAACTGCAAGATAGGTGGCAGCCCCGTGAATGTGTCAATCATCATGAGTAAAAGCTTCAATATTCGAGTAAATGACTTGTAGAAAGTACTTGCGAATGGATTTTGTAGTGTCAAACATACACATTCACACCCAAGTATAAATTGCGTATACCGCTTTATAGACAGCGAGCAGAGCTAGTGGGCGTTTTCTGTCGGCAGCCCTCCCCTACCGTACTCGCGCAGCAGCAGGCAATCGCCATCGGCGCGGCGCAACCCAGTTGTCAATAGGCACTTTTAAAACAGTGCAGTTGCGCAACGACTGCAAGCCGCGGCTTTTGGTACTGCGCGAATTCAACTTTCAACTCTCAAGCGAGTAAATTATTAGAATCTCCCGGCGACGTTAATTTTTGAAATCGACTTTATATATACACATATGAGAGCTGGAGAACAGCAGAGGCGCGGAATGGTGAGAGAATGTATATACAGAAAGATATCGAGTCTACAAAGAGTCGATAACTTTGCATTTAATACTGCACGCTATTACTCGTACTGACATTCTATTGTGCCTTATTGTGCTGCTTCATGCTGTCATGATTGTTTACTTTTTCCTATATTTAGTTTATTTTGCAGTTGATAATAAAATAAACTATAATTATTTAACTGCGTTGCAAAAGAGAGCATGATTATCAACAAGTACTTGTAATATTATCGCGTGCTATATATAATGAGCAAAGCTCGGCTAATTGGCAAGTTCCCATCAGAAGTAGAGATTGTTGTGAAACAAGAGGACTCTTGTATCATTGCTATACGTGAGTGTCATGTAATGAGATCTTATTTTCTATATGTACCAAGACTTTTTTGCTAATAGCCATAGAAATGAGTAGTACTTGGTAAATACGTGCTTGTATCTATAGAAGCTCATCAATACTAATAGACCACAAATTGGAATCGCAAAAGAAGGCAAAAATATAATCATGTAGTGCGTCATCGTTGCACATACTAATTGAAATAATAACTGCTCGCACATTTTCTCCATTTTAAATATTGCTTTGCCCAGCGCAATTTCTTTTTTTTTACAAAACAACCACAACAACAACAATTTTTTTAACATCAATAAAAATAATTCATGTTGATTTAACAAAAGTTGTAGTTGTAGAGAACTTGAGTATGCATCGACTGTTTTTTTTTCAGTTCCATAAAATCAAGGCAAAAATGAAGCAGAAAATGAGAGCGAAATCCAACAAGCCAAAAGCCCCGGTTCTTCCTGCACCACATATTATTTGCGAAATAATGAATTTATAATTTGTACTAATGATACTTGATGAGTCAGTTTTCGAACTAAATTACAGGACGGGCAGAATTTCTACGTATGCTTTTTTGTTCCTCTTTCTTTTTTTTTTTACATAAACTCATTACAAGTTAATTTTACGTGATGATAATTTATATATTCAATTTTTTTTTTTTTTTTTTTTTTTTTTTTGCATCGCACACGCATCAAAGAATCTTGAAGAAGAAATATTCGTACACAGGTCTAAAATTGATTGGCTGAAAGTTCATCATTAACTCGCAAATAGTCTTGGATGTAGTTGCATTTTTGCACCCCACAACGTCGCACTTGTAGTATTTCAATCGAGCTATAATTTATATTATTGAGTAATGATTTTTTTACTCACTTTTTGACATCAAAAAAGTAGTTTGCTTCAAAGTGTAAAAGTTTGAATGTGTTTTCATTCTTATACTTGATAAATATTTTTGATAATAAAAGATTTCATCAAGATAAAAAGGTGCAGCACGCCCCTTTTTTGCATAATTTAAAATACTGCATGGGATTTTTTCAGCGGACCTTTGCTCGACCTCAACGGACGATGAATCAAGTTTTGAAAACTGATGTAACAAAATAAAAATACCAAGCAAACAGATTTGCTACTAATTACATTAGCAGTGTGTTTTCTCGAAGAGCATTGAACATTACAAATAAATTTTATTTGCGAGTTTTTTTCTATCTACTAATTATTGCAGAAAATGATAAAATAACGAAAAATTAGAAATATTAAAAATACAATAATTTTTTACAATTGCTCGTAACGTTTGACCGGAAGCAAATTTTTTTTTAATTATGTGGATTCCGTGCGCATTATATAAGCAGCTATAGTTTTCGACCGTCAGCGAATTTTCAAACTTTCGATAGCTCGTTTTCAAGCTCCTCCTTTACTCTTTAAAATAAGCCTTCACACGATTAATTTTGACGATTCTTGCTCCGAGTTGGCGCTCTTTGACGTAAACAACTTTTTTTCGGCACGCGAAAATTACCACTTTCAAATTACACAATCGATCGTAATATTTGACCGGAAGCAAATTTTCAAACGTGTGATGTATATTTTGAAGCTCTCGCTTTACCCTTAAAAATGATCTGACACACGATGAATTTGACGATTCTTGCTCCGAGTTGTCGCATTTAGAACCAACTTCTTTTTTTACATGAAATGTAAAAAATTGGAAAATGCAAATTTTCAAAAACTTTAGAAAAATTTAACCGATTCACTTGAAAATTTAATCAAAACTACATCTAGGGAGAGGAAACATAATTGTCAACTTTTATAATCGTAACTCTAGCGGTTCAAATGTAATCATGGGGACAAAGAAGGAAAGAAAAAGCGACCATACATACAGACACACACACATACACTACAAAAAAAAGTTCTTAAATTAAGTATGAATGTTCTTAAAATAAGTATGCAGCAAATTTAAGAACACAATGTTTTTTTATGAAGCAGCCGGAAAGTTGATCTAAAAATGAATAGGTCTTATTCTTTATGTCAAGAAAAGCTTGATGCAGAAAGATTGATCCTGGTAATTGCAAGTAATCACGAGAAAAACGAAAAATAATAATGTTCTTAAATTTGCTGCATACTTAAAATAAGAACTATTTTTTGTAGTGTACATACACACATACGCACATTTTTGGGTATCCGGACATTTTCTATCGTAATCAGCGACCTCAAAAACGTAGAAAAACATCAAAATTGTGCAATCGAAAATTTTCACTGTTACAAAGGTTTCTCTTCGAAAAAGCAATAATAATTTTGTAAAATCACGAAATGTGTATAGTAAAAAATCAAACAAACTTGGAAACTCTCTCCGTAACTCAATTAACGGGAGAAAACTACATTGCCGATAAAGTGAGACAAATCTATAAGTTGTATTGTACGTTTCCGTAGGAGGGAGACTCCTACTCATATCCTTGTCGCATATTCGCAGACTTGAAAAATTAACAAGATCAAATTTTTACCAAAATTAAAACTTGAAATTCACAGGAAATCAAAATTGTACTATATTCAATGGTGGACTAGTCATGTCATTAGATACAGTTTATTTAAAAAAAAGGAATAAATTTGGTGATGGGCTCCGCAGCACCAAGATCTGATTAGCGGAAAAATATTTAAAAAAATCTACATCTCCGTCTATTCGCCAGACTTTCAAGCAGTTTATCAAAATGCACCGAAAGCCTTGCGATTTTCAACTACACTCAATGTTGAATATTCTTACACTGTAATATGGACTTTAGAGCTGAGAATAATGATGCACATACGTTTCTATTTTTATCAAGTAATCAACAACAACAAAATAATCTTACGCTTAAATTGCAAGTTGACAAATTAATTGAATTAATGTGTCGTTTGTCTTGATAACCCTATATAATAATGGTAATAATCAAGACATTTTTTTTAAACATACTTGATTTGCAATAAATAATCCATTCACAGGCTTTTTTTTTATAAAAAAAATAATCCAAAAAAATTTATTTTAGTTTATCAAGTAATATTGCATCATCAAATTAAATAAATCGATTTAAATAAATTGTTAAACTTGTCAAGAGTTTGTGAGACAAAAGACTATAAGGAAGCTGAAGAAAGACACTTCTAAAAAGGTACGAGACAGGTCCAAATAAAATGAGAAGAAGCCAAGAATAGACGAAGAAAAAGAATGGCAGAAAAAGAGAGAAAGAAGGAGGTAAGCGAGCGAGAAGTAAACCTGGCGTTGGTGTGAGGGAGACCCCCCACGGTTCCTCGCACTTTCCCACGTGCGGGTGATCCCGTTTCATCCGCACCGACGTGACGCGCGGTTTAGCTCCTCCTTTTGCGCTAGCGCGTTTTGTCAAGGACACGACAAGTCTGCTGCAAACCTAAAACTAATATATTAAAAAAAAATTAGTTATTGTTGCATTGCAGCTACATTTTACAAACTCAATATACTAGAAAGGATACCAGCAGAGGCGTCAGCAGAGTAATAAAGGCAAATTCCAAAAGGGAGTTGTAATACTTTTTGTCTGGAAGAAATGAATAATTAAAACATCTCTCATTTTGCAAAGAAGAAAAATCAACAAGATGCAACAAGATAGTCTTACGTAGGGACGTCAAGTCGTTTGTGTGAGAGAAAGAGAGGAAGCGAGAGAGGGAGAGAAAGTGAAAGAGCGAAAGAGTCGTAGACGGAAGGGCAGATAATTCAGAGGTCGCGACATCGTGACCACCATGGTCACCCTTAATTTACATACTGTCGACTGTCGAACTAAAGAATCGTATTTTGTCTTTCTTTTGGAATACCTGCGCGCATTATATAGTCGACGAAAGAAAAGATTATAAATATATATA
>JAWWMK010026341.1:0-15601 GCA_035047105.1 Galeopsomyia nigrocyanea
TCTCTCTCTCTCTCTCTCTCTCTCTCTCTCTCTCTCTCTCTCTCTCTCTCTCTCTCTCTCTCTCTCTCTCCCTCTCCACGCGCAAACTTCTAACGTTTTCACTTAAAGTCTCGCGAGCGACAATTATATTCTTTTAGCCGGCTATATCCTTATACTTTGTTTTTATTTACACTCAAGTTTGAGTTATTTTTCAAAGCGTTGTGCTGCCAACTATAGAAGCACGAGAGAAATATTTCCCTGCACTCTCTCGATTGAACTTTTCTTTCAAAGCACAATATAAACTATAACAAAGAGATACCATATAACCACAGCTTCAACAAAGAAACGCATCAAATATATACAGCTCATTCATGAAAAAAAAAAATTGGAAAGTGGAGTGGCTAAAAAAGAAAAATAGTTATTCCAACGCACGATCTGCAGCAGCAGCAGCAAAAGCATATGAATTTCAATACTCAACGAAAAAAAAATATATATATATATTTCGCGAGGCATACACAAATCGAGCGCATTCGATGAAAGGCGCGCAGAGGATATATATAGAAAGCGAGAGCTGAAAGCTCGAGCGAAAGAGAGAGAGAGAGAGAGAGAGAGAGAGGCACATCGGAAGCCGATCCTCTCCACTATATATGTGTGTATATATGTATATATGCGCGCATAGGGTGTGACGAGGAGAGTGAAGAAGAAAGAAGAAAGAAAAAAAAAGAACGCGGCACTTGGCGTTGATAAAAACCACATCGACTCACTGACAAGGGGGATCACTCTTATACGTTTTCTATACTCGGCCTCACTTTGAAACCTTCTCTCTATCAATTGTGTGCGAGGGTGTGTGAGTGTGTGTGTGTACGTTGAGAAAAACTCACTCTCGACGATCGTATTTTCTCATTTACTCTCCAAACTACGTTTCTCACTTTGCCGCGCTGCCATTTCATTCGTTTAAAATCGCAACGACGACGATATCAAAGTATTGACTTTGTATAAATATAGAGCTTATTCTTGTAATATTTAATTATTCACGAGTTTGCGAGGTTGAATGACAGTTTTATGTATTGGGTCAGGTCATTTATTGTTGTTGTAACGTATTTTTTTTTAAATTTATGTGTGATTAATTATCATCCAGGTAAACCTGTGTCAGTTTTCATTAATTTTTTAATCAATTTAACATACAAATCAATGTCAACTCAGTGGCAAATTGCAAGTGACATGAAATAAAACTCAACGAACGAGATTACTAATTCGATTATTTTGCTTCGGTACGAACATTATTATTTTTAGCCGAGTCGCAAATGAAACTTAATGTGATTTGCTCATTAACTTGAGTAAAATCCACATCCGTCGAAATACACTGCACTCCTAGCGTGTACAAAAAAAAACGCGGTGTTTCTCCAATACATCGCACTGTGTGCTTCTTTTAGCAGATATAGAGAGAAACCGCGCCCTTCTCTCTCTCGTCACAAAGCTTCGCTTCAATCTTTGATCAACCCTTTCAAAAACGTCAGCGCGCTCATCCTCTCTCTCTCTCTCTCTCTCTCTCTCTCTCTCTCTCTCTCTCTCTCTCTCTCTCTCTCTCTCTCTCTCTCTCTCTCTTTGAAAGCTCGTCTTTGACGTCGTCGTTTTTTTTTCGGCTTAATTGTGTAGTGTACCAGGGATAGAAAGCATATCGAGGTCTTCGCTAATGAATTGAGCCAGTGTCGGTGTGTGCATATACAGCTCTCGGCAGTAAGGTAAAGAAAGCATTTTTTTTTTTCGTTGTATCGCGGATCGGTGTGCTTTGTACCGGATTTTGCTTGGGTGATGTGGGTCAGCTGCTGCTGCTGCTGCTACTGCTGCTAGTGATGCCACCGTCCGTAATTGGCTAAGGCAAAACCGATGCTGCTTTTTTGGCTCGCGATTCTGCTTTGTCGTGAATTTCTTCTTCTTTTTTTTTTCTATTTCCAATTCGATTGCAGACCGCAATGCCATTCAGATTTAAACTCCAGACGAGACGTGTAACCTACATCGATGTATAGCTCTGTGTATTTATGTACATTTATATTTGCTGTGCAGTAATTCTAATTGACGAATGTGGATATTGATTTTATGATATGGTCGGGGTTGCTATTTGCTGGATTTTGACAATTAAATTAGTTTCAACGGACGGGATACTGTCGTTTCCATAAATTAACGTCGATTCGACAATATATATGTAGAGCTTTTTTTTTTCATACGTGTTATATTAGTTTGCAGGTTAATCGATATTTCTCGAGCTGCCGTTGCTGCATTCTCGTTTGAAAATAGTGTTGTTATATTTGAATGAGGGCATTCGAATGGCATATGTATCGGAAACTGATAAATTTATGTATTGATTTGGAAAGTATCGTTTGGTATTGCTCGACAAATAACATTCGCGTGCGATAAGCAAACATCAGTAAGCACTTTGTCATTTTTTTTATTGTGTTGTATGGAAAAAAGTGGTCCATAAAATAAATTAATTTTGCGATTGTTTTATATTTGAAGAGATTCTACTAAAAATAAAGTTGAACGTTGGTTTTTTTTATCAAATTACTATTTCTAGGTTTGATACCTTTATAACTCCTAATACGATAAACTATTTTAAAGCTTCTCAGCAATGATAAAAGTTGGATGTCTGCTCGAATGCATTAATATTGATTTGCACGCGAACATCTGGAAAACGTGAATAATTTACTTAGAGTATATATTTAAAATCGAGTTCAAAGATATTCTAGATACCGTCGGGTCAGTGGAAAAAAAATCCCACCTCCAATAAGAAATCACATATCCACTTTTTAAATGTAATTTTCAATGAAAAAATGGATGTGTGTTTTAATGTTGGAGGTGGGATTTTTTTTCCACTGACCCGACGATACGTTGAATTAATAACAGGAAAACGCGGCATCAATTTACCTGAACTATTTTTAAAATAGAGTCTTGCAGATCCCACCAAATCAAATAAAAAATTAGAATTAGAAACAGCTTTCAGAACGTGATTGACGATTCGTGTAACCCCACACGACAAAAGCAGAAAAGAGCGCGGCAGGGTATGGCAAAAAAAAAAGCTCGCTCGACAAATATCGTCATGGAACGTCAGAGTATACAAAAAAAAAACCAGACTATTCGCAGGAACGGATCCTCATCCTCCCCCACCCATGCATAGCGAATCGCTTTTAACGGTCCTTTTTTTTTTATTTTTCACAGCCGAAAGACAGCTTTTAGGGCTTTGCACAATGGACGGAGGAGGGATGCCGGTGGCAGCTCTCGCACAATTAGCGTTAAAAGCGAGTTACGACAACGTGTCGCACCTGCGTTACTTTATACGTGTATCTCGCCGAGGAATAACGATTCCTCGCTTTCTCGCAATTGGACGTGTGCGTGACGACGAGGATCGTATAGTAAAACCAATGCAATTTTTTTCCCCTCATTCCTTCATCGAGTGACCTCGTTCAGCCGGCCGCGATCGAAAAGAAAGAGCAATCGCGGGGATTGCGGTGAGCTTGCAAGCTGTGTGACTAGCATTATTGGCACGCGCTCGAAAACTCCTGGGTAACTAGCTTTCCCTCCCTTTTCTTTTTTTTTCGTTCTGCGGTTCGTGTTTCGGGGAAGCTCGCTTTGCCGATGCACGCTTGATTATCAGGCGATATCGATCCACGCAATCAAGTCGATTTCGATATTTGTTTTTCGTGCGGAATGAAAATAAAACATAAAATTGACTGTACGGTAAAAAAAAAACAACATTCCTCCGACGTATAAAATATTTCATCATGTTATATATTCGGGGGGGAGGGGTGGTGTTTTTTCTGCTGGTGTGCGCTATTGATTTTCAGTCAATCACGAGTGGCCCAGCGCGCGCAAAACTTTATTCTCTTACCTCGGCAGTATAGCAGCAGCAAAGAGTCGACGCGGTAGTAGTGTGTGCATTTGGCAGCGCGAGCAATCATACCATTTGATCATTTTTAGTTCGCCTCTTTCTTTTTTTTTTTTTTTTTCGACTGTTTGCCTCTTTTCATCAATCAAGTTTGTTTTCTTACCCCGGGGTTTTTACGATTTTTAGCCTCCCCGGTATATACTCTCGACTCGACTGCATTTTCTCTTTTTCAAACTGCCTCTCGCGAAAGCGTTTGATTCGGAGTTCGATAAACACACACACACATATACACGCGCGTTTAATTCGCGAGCAAAGAAAAATAAGTGTGTGCCAATTTGAATCGTTTGGATGAATTATTTTCGAACGACGCTTCAGTCGGATATTTTTGGATTCATCAGTTATCGATAATAATTTAGTAACATAGCTGCTCCAAACGATCGAATTAGAAAAGCAGAACAATCCGTAAATCGAATTTGACAAGAGGAAAAAATTTCGAAGCCATTTTTAACGAAGTAACATGATTAAATTATCCATAATTAGAAAAAATAACTGTGCCATCTGTACTTCCGATATGGTAACTAAGTAAAATACAATTAAAAATCTCTTTTCTAATCGATTTTCAAAGAAGAAGAAGAAAAAAAAAATGAAATCACCGCAAGCTTCTAAAAAAAGAACATGGTCAGACACTTTTCCTCAGTCAGTCAGTTCAGAGAGAGAGAGTGAGAGACAGAGTTTCCGAAAACCGCTGAGAAATGCGATGGTTGCAGGATACAAGATATCGCGTGAGAGGGAGAGCCGAAGCTCGAAAGCTCGGGGTCGAACAGAACGCACACATTTTCCAGGGCGGCAATCCGCATCGATCAACACGCGCATTCTGTAGGACTTTTCATCGTGAGAGCTAGTGAGAGAGCATTCCAGAGGCCTCGAGAGCTGGTAACGATCAAAACGCCATCGTATGCGCACGAAATTCCCTCGCAAGTCCAACTCACTCTCTCCCTCCCCATATCCGGCGCTTCTGCAGAATTCGAAGCAGCCGAGGCAGCAGCAGCGAGCGAGCGAGCAAGCGAGGCCGGAAATCGAACGAGGACGCGATCCGTAAATGAAGATTAGAGATTAAGGGAAGCCTCGCTTCGAACTTGGCTTAGCTCGATAGACCGGCAGACTGTGAGAGAGAGAGAGAGAGAGAGAGAGAGAGAGACGGACATAGAGTTGGATTATATCCATCGGACGCTTGGCTTGTTCCGTATATAGAGAAGTGCCCAAGGGATTGATCGTCATCGCTATATATATCGACATCGCTCTGCGTGCTTGCATTAGGGTAATGCAGCAGCGCTGGACAAAGGGGACACACATACACGTACACGTACACACACACACTCGTGCGATTATATGCAACGCCCAAGCTCAAGGCAAATGCAAAGTGAGCACGACGTTGTTGCGCACGCGGCAGCGGCTCTCTCTCTCTCTTGCCACCACTTCGACTATCGCTATGATGATGCATGTCATGCCTCGACGTATACTCGCTGTTACCTATTTTATGGGGTAAAATTCTTGATTTCGATTTTTCTTTCACACTTTCTGAATAGGGTTGAGGGTTAGAGTGCTCATAATGCAATTATTCTTAGTTCGTAAGCAGTATACTCCTTGGTTTCAGTTGATATATTGATGATAATACACACACGGACTCGATTTGTTTTATCACTGCAATGTGCTTTTCGTTAATCTCAAGACATAAGTTGTAACATGTGGTTTCTCACTCTCGTGGCATTCGTAAGAACACGTGTGGTAGCAATAAGTGCAGCTGGATCAACGCGCACATTACTTTTCAGTTTTCTTCTTGTATAGATGTACTAAAGCTTGCTAAATCCACCTCTGCGCCGTGTATCAATTCAAGGACCGATGTTTCCTTATTTTTATCGTACGGTCGTAGAGAGAGCTCTATTCGGATTTTTTTTAATGTTGTTTGCTCTAGTTGCTTGAAGACCAATAACTAAGAAGAATGAAGGTCGCTGATGGTACGGAGTGAACCGAAATTAATTTATTTCCACTGTTAGCTTTCTGCCCAAAGACACAGTAATTGAAAACTATGACTAATGCCACCTGTACATATATAGCAGTACTATATAGTGTTAGACGCTTAAAAGTACTCGGTATTAGATACCTGAAGTAGGTAACTGTTATGAAGCAATGAGAAGTAAAAAATTTGAAAGGAGGACCAAACCGCGTGGCGGAGTGTTACGCTCGGTTGAAAAAAAAAAAACTAGCTTCTGAGGCACGTGTCATTGGGTTTCAAAACAAAGCACTTGTCTTGCGGCAGAGAGGCAGTGATCTATGATGATATTTTATTTCAATTGATATCAAAATTCTCACGATAGTACCTAATAATGAACATAGATAGCATACGCCACATGTCTGGTAGCACATGCGAAAATATAGTATGCACCCTATATTTGTTATTCCGTTTTTTGTATCAAGATAATAATAAAACAACTGCCAATTTGAATTAATGGATGATATGAAAATATTATTGTAATTGTTAACGTTTTATGTCTCGATGATAAAATACAAAAGTATAAAAAAATTAGAAATACTTCGCCGTTACATAATTAAGTCCTTGATATAGTGACGTCATGAATGATTGGTAGTTTTCTTTTGTCAGTTTTTTTCCATGCCAAGCATACACAGATACCTGTATATTTTTGTATTAGTGCTATATCTGTTCTTCTTAAAATCTGGTTCTCTGTATCATTTAAATATCGTTCTAATATATTCTGAAATTAATGGATTAAGTCTCTAATCGAAAAGAACAATTTGAAAATTGAATGTGATGTGATTTTCAATAGAACACTGTCTGAATCCAAAATCACAATTGAACTAGATCATTCTGTTGATGCTTTTAATATCGAAAATCTTCCCAAACATGATTTTCTTATAGTGACTCGGAATTAAAATGACAACTACGTAACGAAATATGGATCTGATGGCAAACCACGTGGAAAAATCCAGTTGCCCGACCTGCAGTGTAGAGATGATGAAGAATCTGCAGTTGAAGGATATTCAAGCGGAAATCAAGAGTGTTCAGTTCGATTTTGCTTTACTGAAAAGTATTATGATGTAATCAACTATTGTTTCAGCAGTGAAGATTTGAAATAATATTAAGCTACAAAATGATTTGACTAAATCAATAATTTACAAAATAATTTTTGTCAGGCATGTTAATTCTATTTTTAGATTCGTTCAAGCCCTTTAAAAACATGTTTGCGTAAATAAACGTTGTAAATCAATAGTATAATTAAATATGTATTATTTTATTTAATATTGCGTTCTTGATACGATCCCCGTATTTTAATTAAAAATTCCATGCCCTGCAGAATCAGTAACTATACTCTGTGATTGAAAAATGAAAATATTAAATTTGAAGTATTGAAATTTCAAAATAAAAAATGCAAATCCAGATTTACTGCAATAGAATTTTTACAAATGTAATACCATATTGTCAAATTATATTTAGTATTTGAAGATCTATGGTGAAAAGCAGCTTTTCTAAATTACTAGACGTTAGTCTTCTTTGTCAATAATAGTGATACAGTAATTCGCTTTAATACTTCAGAAAAATATACATCCTTGTAAGCTCGTTGTACTCAATAACTTTATATTTCAATTCAATGAGCAATTCCGAAAGAGGGAAAATAAAAATATGCTTATCCATGACAGATATCCCAAATTCAAAGCTTGTTGCAAAGAATACTGCTGTAGTAGCAGTAGCACCTTCTAGTTTTTAAATGTTCTAAAAATATTCTACAACAATTTAAAAAAAAACAAACGGCACATATAGTCACGTATTCGATTTAATGAAACACGTAGTGAAATAGCAGATCGAAATTGATGACCGGAAAAGCCGCTGATACATGTATAAAAGCTCACGTATCGCGCATATATACCTATATATATATATATATGATGTCGAGACACTAAAAATTGGCGTTGCCGATACACACATATATGTATAGGATAGGTCGGCGTGCGCATAGCCATCGTTCACGTTGGGGAATCCCCTTGCGCTTGAATCTGACCTAAATAGGCGAGCATCTATCTCAATAAGCGTTGCACAGCGTTATTCGGATCAATGGTCGTGCAACGACGACGAGGGAGAAAAAGGGGGGAGAGTGTGGGGTGGTAATAAACATCCATATAAAATAGCAGGCGCGTCTGATACGGTCTGTCCATTTGCATAGCATCAGGAGATCCTCAAGGAGGAGTAGGAGGAGGAGAAGGACGCGACGCCATTTCGAATCCCTCGAGCTGCTGCTGCTGCTGCTGCTGCTGTTGTTACTGCATTGCAAGGCGCATGCAGCAGTTGAAAGGAGCCCGAGAGACAGGCGCAATGCCAGAATGACAGTAATTAGCAGCGACGTTATGTACACCTGTCTCGTGGTAGAGCAGCAACTCCCCCACCGCGCACCCTCGCGTCGCCTTGTCGTTGCACTATGAAACTCGAGAACCGAGCGGCACCCACGCGTTGATAGTTTCGCCCTTACCCTCCTCTCTGAATGTGTGTGTGTGTGTGTGTGTGTCTGTCTCCCTATTACGCACGTGCGTTACGCGCTCTCATACGCTCTTGACTAATTAATCGACTCGACTGTCAAAGATTCTTTACGGCCGATTTATCACCGGTGAATTATGTGCGTCTTTTGATCGATTCTCCGCTCTATTCGTTTTAGTCTTTTATTTCAACGTTCGAAGGATGGTAATTAATATATCTTGTCCACGAATCGTATAGCAACATTCGAGATTTCGTGTAATCGTAATGACAAAAAAAAATTTTATACCCCCATCTAAATTCCATTCTTCCAAACAGCTGTTTGCAATTTAAACTTTGTATCCTCGGCTATATATTATTATATGACGACTGCGGAAACTATCGCAATGAACTTTCGGTACACACATATACGTATATAGTCGGACACAGGGACTAAAGTACTTCGAAACTAATTACACAGACTATGAAGTAAATATACGAATTCCGACGAGTTGAGGAAATCATGTGTTAAAACGTATTTGAAACACATCAAAATTACGTTACGTCGTCAAAGTTATAATCGTTTCGCGCGAGCCCTACTCTGCAAAGCGCATATATATACACAGGCACCTGCCACGTTTGTGTGTATAACTTATATCGTTTGAGTCGCAATCGCGAATCTCGCAAACGCGTAAATTTACTAATTGACGTAGTTACGGAAATATAATCCTCTCCGCGAACGCGTAGACTGATAATTATCGAGGTAGTAATTTCAATTTCGCTTTGAGGAGTTTCCGAATTAATATTCATCGAAACTCGTAATGTTAAGCTCATCAAAGATCGTGATACGCTCGCAAAAAAAAAAAATATCCACAGCATATATATATATACAAGAAGAATTTGTCACTTGCAATCGGCCAACGAACAAACGCAGCTGCGTCGTCGTAAAAAAGACAACAACGAGAGAGAGAGAGAGAGAGAGAGAGAGAGAGAGAGAGAGAGAGAGAGAGAGACAGCGAAACGAAAAAGTATAGCAGTAGCTGTCAAGGTATAGAGGACAATCGGAAAGTTGGCGAGCGCGCGGATAAACAAATAAAAAATCCTCGCTCGTTGTTCCCCGATTTACAACCTCAAGTGTTGTATGTGTGTTTGTGTATATGTGCGTGCTTGCAGGCAACGTACGCGGCGATAAGGCTGCCGCTGCCTTTTATTTGCATTTCCGCGTTTATTAATCATAATAAAAGCTCGCGCCGCTTGCAAGTCCTCGCATGTGCTCTCTCTCTCTCTCTCTCTCTCTCTCTCTCTCTCTCTCTCGTGGTGTGCATTCTGTGTATGCTGAAATATCGCAGCGAGTGTAAAGTGAATTTTAACGCTTTCATTCTTATGAGCACACGCGAGCAAAGCGCAAGCGCGCCATTCGTGCGTGACACACTTCGTGGTTGAGTAACAACTTTGTTGGTTTTTCCTTTGTTTTCTTTTTTTTTTTTAATCGAAGCTTTCGTTATCTTTCTTTCTCTTTTCTTTGGCAAAATTGCGTGTAATGAACCGTGTTTCTTCGCGCGTGAACACACGTAATTTTTCGAGTATACAACGCAAGCAAATGGAAAATAGGCAAGAACCCTAATTCACAAAAAAAAAAACAAAAAAAAATGAAAAAAAGGGAAATACGTTTACGCGGAGTTTTGAAAAACTAGTATCGCACAGAGAAGTAACTTGGCAGCAGAAAAGAAGAAAATACACATCGCACGGTTGCATCTTATATGTATATAATATTCGCATGAGATTATGCAGCGCGAGGCGAGGAGGGAGATGCATATTTACACAACGTATGTGTGAGCAGCAGCGCGCGGGCGGCACAAAGCTTTGAGAGATATAGAGGCGCATATTGAGAAATGGGTTAAGGAAGCTCTCTCTCTCTCTCTCTCTCTCTCTCTCTCTCTCTCTCTCTCTCTCTCTCTCTCTCTCTCTCTCTTGGCGGCTGCGCATAAATCAGCCAAGGGGACACAAAGAAACGACTTTGTGCGCTCTCGCAACGTAATTCGATTCGCCGTGTTTTCGCGCAGCGCCTTAACACACATACTGTCTTCGAGCAACCCGATTTTTCCCTCCGATTCCGTTAGCCAAGATCTGAACTTCCGATAGTATATATCCAAGGGCTCGGAGGCACGATGCTACTGCCATTGGCTTTACAAGCGCAGAAAACCAGCAGCCGACTCTCACTCCAACCATTTGTCGGCTGTTGGATGCTCAAAGGGTCTCGTGATTTTCCTTATATGGACTTGCAACTGCCGCTTCATGCCTCTGCGGACTTTGTTTTGCTTCTTTTACTCTTTCTTTTTTTCTTTTTTATTCATTGTTTGTACGGTATTTTCATGTATTTTCGGGGCTATGCTGTTTTATATGGCTTTCGGGTGAATATTATTCGTTTGATAAATGAAACATGCGGAAGCTTATGTACGCAAACGATTGGAATATATGTATATGCTGTATGTAATATCGATAGAAATCACATATTGTTATTGTTATTGTTATTGTTTAAATACACATTTTCAATTAATTAAATGTCAATAAGCAGCGGCTCATACAAACAATATATTAGCTACGTAATTAATTTATATTATTCATTGTTCAAGTTTGTTATTCATTATTCAGATCAAACATTGATAACATATTTTAAAGCGCAAAATATACATTCCCGAAAATTAACAAAGCTGGCTCAACGTTTGTACGAGTAAATGTTGTTTTTTCTTTATTTTCGACGTCAAAATAAGTTAATGTAACAGATTCCGGCATGACATCGACACAATTTCGTCGGAGCGATAAACGTTGAGAGCATAATCGCGCGCGAAAACGCTCGAAATACGTACGCGTCTTCCGCCCCCTCGGTAAAAGGACAATTTTTTTTTTTCAATACTCGTCACTCGCATAGGCGAATGCGTCTCCTGTCGCATTTTCACGGAATCCGAATTTGAAATGCCACTTTACCTGCCAGGACCTTGCGAAAATATCTTTACGTCAGCTCCGATTTTCTCGCATCTTATTTCCTTTCTCGATTTACCCTCCCTTCTCTCTCTCTCTCTCTCTCTCTCTCTCTCTCTTTTTTCTTCTTTGAGTGATATTTTAGAAATTTTCTATTCTTCATCGTGCGTACACGTATAGACTTTATTCTCTACATTTTGATCTTTGCGAATGTAACTTGTATTGAAATAACTTATGGTGAAAAAATCAATTAAATATTAATTTAGCCAAGTATTTCAATTTTTCTGATATGATTGTAATTTTGTAATTCATATACGTGCCTGCAAATGAAAATTTTTAATAAAAAAGATGGAACAATATGAAATGTACGGATTTAAAAATGAAATCCTTACGATGCATTATTAAAAATATTTTTTTTATACCCTCAACAAAAAATGTATTCCATGTCTGTTATTTGAATAAAATGTAAAACTCAGCTCTTCTATATAAACTTTTATATACTGCACGTAACATCGAATTTGCAGAAATGTAAAAATGGCGAATATTTATTCAATAAAAAATTCATTATGACTCTTCCAGTAAAAATAAACTCGCGAGTTTACCATTCAATTCAATGTGCAACGCATTTTATGTTATTTTTTATTCAAACCCAAATTTTTTTCATGCATGAAAGCTTTTTGTTCAAATTCCAAATTGAACAAGTATTTTTATTCTTTCTAATGATAAATTATCGAATTTAACACTATTCGTTCCATTGAAAATAATTTGCGTAAACGCACAAAGCCATGTAAACGACACGGCGGCACCAGGAGATAACGAAAAAGGAGTGAAAAAGACCGTAGAATGGCGTAGACGGCGAAGCATCTCGAGTGCCAAGACGAAAATAGATGCTGCGAGGCGTTTGGTTTCCCGAACGACTGACGGAATTGTATTTGCTGTGTAGACACAAGATGCGTTTTGGAGAAGAGTGCTATACTGCGGCGATATACTCGAGGTATTGTCAACTTTTTCTATCATCGACTGCTTGCGTCAAGCCAAAATTTATTGGTTACATTCGCAAAATTCCCTTCTCTTTCTTGCTACTCAGATTTGTTGACAGACGATGAATATGCAATATTTGTTTATACTGAATAACAAATATACTCGTGTTAAATCGACCCGAAGAACAGAATTTTTTAGATAAAAGCTTGTATAGGTTCGATAGGTCCAAAGAGGAAATAAAAACAAAGCAGCAGCAGCAACGAATTCGTCAGACTTCGAAAAGCGAATAAATGTGTTTGCAGAGCCGCAGAAAGAGAGAGAGAGAGAAAGCTAAAGCTATTCGGAAGTGTAAGAAAAGTGTAGTTAGCGCTGCAGTGCAGCAAACAGCGGAGCGAGGTGAAATAAAACACTACGGCCATTAAGCATTACAACTGTTGAGCTCAAACTCAATTCCCAGACTCAAAGTAATTCACAGGATTTTCAGCAGCATGGAACACCCACACACACACACATACACAACAGCGAAATCTCAACTTAATTATACGGGCCGCGGCGGGAACAATTCCAAAAGCTCGCGCGCCGCCGTAGGTAAAAAGACAAAGAATAAAAAGAAAAAAAAAAGGCAGCAAGAGAAGGAGCTTTTCTTATTCAACGAGCGCCAACAGCAGCGTAAACAGCGGCGCGTAAAATTACCCGAAAAACACACGCCAGCAGCAGAATTTTCTTCTTGCCCTAGCGGATCTCCATTTCCTTGCGGTGTGTGTGTGTGTGTGTGTGTGTGTGTGTGTGTGTGTGTGTGTGTGTGTGTGTGTGTGTGCGTGTGTGTGTGGGCAACCGAATAAAAAGAAACTCAGAAAAAAAAGACAAAGGACGTATAACCCATACCCCTCTTCTTCTTCTGTTGGGGTTAGGATGGCGAAAGAAATCAAACGCGAGCGCGAATTCGTTAGACTTTCTTCTGAAGAGAGTCTACTTTGAAGAGGTTCGCGCGCACGCGAGGGCGTGATAAACGCGTACGTGACGCCGAGAGCGAACGACTCCTTTCTTTTTTTCCCCTTTCTCTCTTGTCGAAAAAATAAGCTAAAGGTCTTTTCCTTTTTCGTTTTACCGAGTAATTTGGCCTAGAGACAAGCACATGAGTTTTTAGAGCTCTCTTCCACCGACGCGGAACGAACGTTTTCTTTTGAAGATGAAGGCAAGCAAAAAAAAAACAATTTATTTTTACGATTACGTTTTTCCACGCGAACGCTGCAGAAAAACAATTCAATTTCTATCCTCGACGGATATTCCGCGTTGCAATTCATTCGGTTGCGATTCGAGAAAAGAGAGAGACGAACGCAGTATTACAGCCTCTACTTAGCGCTCTGAATGAGTGGCGCGCTATATATATATATAGCTACTTCGTAATGAAAATTGTCAGAGAGAGCGGCAAGGCTCATTTCAAAGAAGCTACTCTGCAAAGGATCTTTCAACTTTACTTTAGTGGAAAAACCACCTGCTAATTTGAAAATTTTCCCTCACTTTTCATTTTTCTTAATGCAGCTCCTTCTTCATCACTATAAAAAAAATAAAATGTTACTAACTGAGATTAAGAATTGCAAGACCCGACTTATAAGCAATGATGAAACAGTAGTAAAATTAAAAAAAAAAAGCACATAGCACGCATAGCAGCGAATGTTATTATATAACATCGGCGAGGAAGATCTTTAGACAGCAAGAATAATCCGTTCATCAGGGTAGGTAAGCCTTGGTACGTATATATATATACGATCAAAGCTCGAGCAGGCAGGCAGGCAGGCAGCAGAGCCCTCAAGCAAAATCGAAGAGAGCCACGTTGGCCGTTGCCGCACCTATACGAGTAAAAGGCATCTCTCTCTCACTCTCTGCTTCTGGCGGCCACTCCATTAAAATTCATGAGCTTTCTCTCTCTCTCTCTCTCTCTCTCTCTCTCTCGCTTGCTTTTGCCAGTCGCGCGCGCGAATCCGTTGAAAAAGGCTTTCTGCATTCGCGCCGCCGCTGCCATCCGCCGGGCAATACATCATCCGTCAACGCGTCACTTTGTCACCTGTGTATATGTGTGCACATACACCTTCGATATACTCACACATACACATCGTATAGGTCGAAAGTATCGAATGGCGATATATATTTTTGGCTTATCGAGCGTGATGTGTCAAGCAAGCCGCTTCATTAGCGCCTATATATCGTTCGTATACGCCGAGTCACCGTCTTTGACGTCGCTGCTTTTTTTTTTGCGCCAAAACGATTGATCCTTGTCACCGCGTATGCTTAATGCTGATTTCCTATCCGATTAGATATTTTTTGGATGGGGATGGATGGGCTTATACGCTTCGAGGACTTTTCTTTTTTTTTTCGTTGATCTTGCTGGGTGTGTATCTTAATTAATGTTTTTCTTAGAATGTGATTGATTATATGATAAGGGTGATAGTTGCTTATCGAGAATACTATTTTTAATGGATTGTATCGATGATTACTTATCGATCTATTTATAGAAAATTACTTTTAATCACGCGAATCCTCTATGGGTACGTTGAATTTATTGTAGTAGCAGTTAAACGTTTGTGAATTCTATTCAAATTATGCCGATCGAACAATGGAATTTCGTGCAATATTATACCTGTTTCGAATATGAATGTTATACATTGTTGTTCGACAATAATGTTAATTGAACTACATTCAATCGGTAACAAAAGTTTTTTTTACACAAAAAAAAAAAGAAATTTCTCTATCCCGGCAAAATTAGAGACAGTTAACCTCTATGCTAATTTGCAAAACATTTCTCCGCAGCATTTGCGGTACGCGAATTCGCGCGCGTTACAACTATTCATGGAAGTCCAAAGTTTTAACGTCAAATTACACGAGTCGCTCGTGTAATCACTCTCTCGACTTGGCTGCCACGCCGTAATTATCGCCAACTTTCATTTGCGATGAGAAAGTTTTGCCACTGACTTCAATTTATCGATTTGTCGATTTTGAATGAAAGCTTTTTTCTTCTTGTCGTTTACATTTTCATGCGGAAGCAAGCGGATAATTGATGCAACAACTCGTGCAAAGTGAAAGAAAAAAAAAAGAACAATTTTATTCGCAGCGCCGTTTAATTTCTATACCCAACACAAAGGTACGGAAAAAAAAGCAATGCACAAGCGCGGAAGTTGAAAGACAATGATAATTTTCCAGGCTCGCGCAGCTAATTAGCTCGTGTACGTGTATATGTGTTGCGCAGCACAGGAAAAAAGATATAT
>JAWWMK010026352.1:0-15596 GCA_035047105.1 Galeopsomyia nigrocyanea
TATATATACACGCGTATATCGTTCACGCAAACTTTCGCGTAACAGTTTCCAATAAATTTTATAGCTAAAAATGAAACATCAATCCACGCGACCAGATTATTTCGAAACAGTTATTAAATCGCAACTGTAAAACCTTTCAGGAGATTAGGAAACAATTGCCCGCCAAACTCATAACCATATTAAGCGCGAATATATGCAAAATAACTCGTTAATAACAGAGATGAGAGCGAGCGAACGAGAGAGAGAGAGAGAGAGAGAGAATGCGTACATATCCGACAAAGCTTTATAACTCGATGCATATTCAAAGAGGAGACTGGACGTATAGATATATATACATATCATGGAGGAATCCTTGCATTAATCGAATATATATATGTATACGTACGTATAATCACTGATAAAAGCACAATTTCAATATTCTCGTAAAGGAGGCAAAACCGCGACGAGCGCCATTTTTCAGACGTTAGCTTTAATACTTGGCGTGGTGTTGCAAGCCACCACCACTACCGCCGCCGCCGCGTATTTACGCTCGATGCTGCGGGATGGGCGAACTAAAACCGCGAGAGCGCTTTTTGCCGCAGTACGAAACTTTCCGCAAAAGCCGCCCTTTCGCTTTCATCCGCCGACGCCGCCGCCGCCGCGAGCAACCAACTTCCCGAATATGTTCTGTCTACTACTGCTCGCCCTTTTTGCTGCTGCTGCTGCTGGTTCCTTCCTCTCTCTCTCTCTTTTTTTTTTGGAGAGAGCTATTCCCTTTGTACATTCATTGCCATTTTTCGGTAAGGGGTGGTGTGGCAAAAGGTAGATGTATATATACGCGATGCTTTCGCTAATGGCCCGGGCGCGCCATTCAATTTTCAACGGACACGGGGCTATATTTGAGAGAGCTTACAGGCGATGATGCTGCCTATGCTTGCACGAGAGGTAATCAACGCCCGGGTGTCGGCTTTCCTTTTTTTTTTTTTTTTGATCTTCTGCGTGGGTATTTTGTGTCGAGCTCTTTTGTGCGTCGAGAATTTTTCGCGTACACTCTGATCTTTCTTTCTTCTTTTTTGTTTTTTTTTCTGGCAGCGAGCATTTAACGAAATTCTTCTTCTATTTTTTTTTTCCTCATAAAAACGGTAAAATAGTCGGTGCTCTGAAGAGGCGGTAATTGAAACATTTGAGTATACGCGCGAGATTTAGTCGCGCGACGAGGAGAAAAAAAAAACGAGTAGAACGCCAAATATGCGCACAGCCAACCAGCAGTGAAATTCAAACAACTTGATTTAATTTGAATTCCACTTGAAACAACGAGTTTCGCTTGAATTGTTGACCGTTCAAGCTTCGCTCGAGTGAGAGAGAGAGAGAGAGAGAGAAATCGTTCTTTATTTCTTTTTCTTTTTTTTTCCGGAAACAAGTGCCGCCACCCGCGCGATATTCGCGTAGAAAATGCAAATTTATCATGCACACACAAAATGTTATACCGCTACTGTGGCACTGCTCGTTAATCCCTCTATATGGCAAAAACAAATCGCAACAGTGGTGCGGCAACGCCCCGGGTAATCAGCTCGACTTGCAAGCTCCGCTTTTGGTATTAAACACCGAATTCTCTATGTACACTGTTCTACATTTCCGGGTGTATTATAAAGCGTGCAAGCCTCATTGCTGTATATCTTTTCATAATTTTTTAAACAGCTTTAATTTTCTCGCTCGCTAGAGGAGGCTCTCAGCCTAATGAACAGCTCTCGAAAGAGCCTCTAAGCACAAAGGGAACGAGAGTAGAGAGAGAGGGAAAAAAAAGCGCTCGCGCTTTTTTTTTCCTCTCTCTCCTCTCTTTTCCTCGGCGCTAAATATACTTCTCTTTCTCTCTCTCTTTTTTTCTCGTGTAGCCAAGCGAATTATGAGGCGATAATCGTTGACTATATACAACAAGGGAGCGACGACCTGTCTATGTATGTGTTTATGTACGTGTGTGTAGGGGAGAAAAATTAAAAGTAAAGCTCTCTCTCTCTCTCTCGCTCTCGAGTCCTTTGTCTCGTTACGCGCTGCATGCGGCTATTCTCGTGTTGCTGCATATCTGGAGTTTGTTTTCTAGGATACGTAGCATACTCCGGATATTTCTCTCTCTCTCTCTCTCTCTCTCTCTCTCTCTCTCTCGTGTTTTCTATTCCTGGACGATTCAAACGCGGACGGATCAGCTTGTTCGCGATGCGACGACGACGACGACGACGACGAGGAGAGTGAACGTCATTTCGGGAAAGTGGGCCGGAGAGGGATTTATTCGTGCAAGCACTGCTTTTAGAATGAATGCGGAGCGCGAGGGTCAAACGAATTCTTCTTTCCTTTTAAACGTCGCCGATGGGTTTTTCTTTGGTGTTGTTCGAAATTGTCATAACACACTCTGTCTACCGTGAAATGTCTATTAATAATTTATTGTACGATATTTAAGTTGACAAATATACATCGATTAATTTTTCAACGAAGATTTTTTAAAAAATTCCAAACTAAACTGCATCACGTTAGTTAGCCTAATACTCTTACGAAGCCTTTCTGGCGCGTACGAGAGCGAGCCTAAAGCTGAAGCTATAAATCTATAAATTCTCACGATAGATACAGCCGTTTATGTTGCTATGGAACACGAGAGCATAAGGCAGCAGCAGCAGCAGATCGACGAGTTTAATGGGAATACCTACACGAGCGTTAGCACCGCGACATTAGCTTGCACCCTCCCCACCAGCAGCAGTAAAGATTATTTTATAGGGATTTTGGCGTGTATTTTATAATGTATATAACGCAAATAACTATATCCACCTCTCACTCGAGGTACGAGAGATATAAACTTGTGCGAGCTTCAGTGATCGGTAGGTTGACTCAAAACAATGCTGTTCATATCTATCGGTTGACCTGGTATTCGAGCTTGAGATTTCTCTTTTTCTTTATATGATTTCGCATTGTTCTCGTTCTCTTTGACGAGGCATGATGATGCTGCTACTGCTGTAATTGAAAACGCGCTCCGAAGACAATAGACGTATGTATAAATGTTTTTTGCGGGGATCGTTAGTTTTTTTTTTTTTTTTCGTTTGCGTATTTTACTCTCGCTCGAATAAATTCAGTTAAATCGACAATGCGTATACGCTTTGCATTCGTGAACGATCGATCGAATCTAAAGAATAGAGCTCAACGGTATTCGATGAGTTGCGAGTTTTTTTTTAACATTTGAATATTCATTCGGATTTATAGTCAACTTGGATTCTCTCTTTTTTCAATATTCGAGTATTTCGTGACGCATTAAAATGAATGATCGTACGTATATATGCGTTTAATAATTGAAAATGTCTTCTGAAAGTGACGACGATTCCATTAATATTTTTTTTTTCTTTATGCGAGTCAGTTGCAATGTACATTTCTCAGTGCGGATATTGAATACTGATAAACCAATAAGCTCGTCGTTCTGATTATATTCCTCTTGCTCGAGTTTCATTATTTATCGAAGATGGATAATCGAAAACAGATAATTGTATAATGGTCTAATTATTTAGGTGACTTCTATTTCGAAGAGGAAGTTATAATTTACAAACGAGACTTCCCGCTATAAATTCTGTATACTGAATAACTCCATCTCATAACATTTTAAACCAATTCGTACACCGAAAGAACTGCAGCACTAATTACACACATATAAGAGACTCCCCATTTTTTTTTCTTACGTGATCCCCAGAGCAGCCCCTATACGCCGATAATTACCGCGGCGGCCAAAAAGGGACAATTACCGGGTTCTACGGCGTCAAAAAGATTCCCTAATCCCTCCGCGGAAAGTGGCGGCGGCTGCAAGTAAAAAAAAAAAGGAGGGGTGTGCAGCGACGACGACGACGGCAGCGGCGTTGCCGGGGACTCTCATTAGGAGCTCTAACGAGCCACGGCCGCTAGCCTGATAATCTAAAAGTCAAATTTACCCCGCGCGCGCACGTGTAATGTAATTGATCTCCGAGTAAGGAAGGAGCACCGAAATCGTTATGCGAGAGAAAAAACTGAACTTTTTTTTAATTATTTTTTTTTTCTTGGTAGACGACGATTGTTATTCGTGAGGGGGAAGAAGAGGAAGAAGAAGAAGAAGACTTGACTGGGGTTTAATTATCTTGCAGGAGTGAGTCTGCGGAGTATTTAGAATACTATACAGTTTTGGTGAATAGAAGGGTTGAATGCAAGTAGATAGTATCGGTGAATAGTCAGACTCGTGAAAGCTCTAACGAGTCTATTGTCGCTGTATCTATTCGAAAAGACTTATTTTCTAATCTTGCGATGTAATTAATGGTTTTTTTTCTCTTTTATCTCTGTTTCAGGTAAGTCAACTCGAATTTCACGTCTCGTAAATTACTTTCCGAACGGACATATAGCGAACGTAAGTATAACACACTTTGAAAATCCTCTCTTTGTTCGAACTCATCCCAAACGCGATAAAAATCAGAGTTGGTAAAGCAGCATTCGGAACGACTTTGAAAATCTTTTTTTTTTTCAACTCAAACCGAGTTAAAAGTAGCGCACTAAAAGATAAACGACCGTGAGAAGTAACAGCGCGAACAAAAAAAAAATTGGCGGTAAGGGTGTTTTTATAAAAAGGCAAAAATTAATCCGCATCCGAAAGAGATTTGCTCGCGTGCGTTGTGTGCTCTCTAATCTCGACTCCTTTATCTCTGACTTCTGGCCTGGTTAAACTCTCTCGCTCTCTCTCTCTCTCTCTCTCTCTCTCTCTCTCGAGCAGTAGCGCAATAAAATTGATAACATCATCGAAAACGCAATTACGCGCTCGTGTAGCACGATGCATCTCTCTCTCTCTCTCTCTTTCTCTCTGACCTTTTGTGGCGATCCCGTCGAGGATACGCGCGTCCGACGCCATTACGCTCTTGCCTTTCCCCCCGGCGGGCAAGAAAAGAAAGGGAGAGAAAAAAAAAAACTAAATGCGCGAGGGGATGCTATTTTTCTAATTTTAGCCGCGGGCTGCACAGTCTGGTTAAGTCTTGATGGAGCGAGGGGTGCTGCTTGTGTTGTTGTTGTTTTGCCTCGGAGGTTTTCAAGGCTTTTTAGACGCTCGGGCGAGGATAATTGCGGATAGATGATTGGAGGTTTGATTAGAAATTTTCATGGGAAGGACTCGAAGTGCTAATCTACTCGTAATATAAATCATATCGATTTATCTTGATAACGCTTTATTCGTATATTGAGGAAGGGTTTTTAGTTTGATATTGCGAATGTATTCGCGAACTAATTACGTTTGATCAAAGTGAGCAGTATTTTAGCTACAGGAAAAGAATTTAATAAAAACGTAATTTCACGTCGGAAAATAATTTAATCCTCGGATATTAGCAAAGTACGTTTGGTAATAAGGTAAATTTTAATAATACAATTTTTCGCGCGAAATTCGAAGCGCGGAACTCATTGCGAACGAAACATTTCTCGTTTAATTCGCAACGCAAATATTGAAAAGAATTCTCGTGTTATTTTTCCATGTAAAATACTTTAAAAGCGCGCATTTTAACTCAGTATTTAAAAAAAATTCCCCACACGAAAGAGAATAAATAAAAATTCGATATTACGCATGTAGCACGGAAGAGCCAAGTGTATGGGAAATGTGTATACTTTATATAGCGTTCGCTCTAAATTTTTTGGCGCAAGTCTCGCGGCACGTTTCAGCTGCAGAGATGAGGTGGTGGAGGAGGAGAAGGAATACACGATAAACGATCGTCGGGGACTGTTATATTTAAATTGGAACCACGACGCCTTTATCTTCCGGTTGGCCCCCTTCCACGAATTATGCGGATTACCCAACGTTTATTATGTCACTTTTATCTGTGCGCGAGCTCGTTTTGTATCGTCTTTTTTTTTTCTTCTTCTCGACGACGACGATCCGAATAAATTGGATTTGTATGGACGAGCGAGCGCTCGAGAGGATTTGAATAGATTTCACTGCGTAATGACTTCGCCTTGTATATATATTTCGTATTGTTCTGTAATCTCAATTTCTCAGTTTTTTTTATGTCACTTTGGTTTTGCGGTTTTGAAATGTGTTCTTTTTTTTCATTTCGGATTGAAATCTAACCTCGCTGTAAATCATACTTGCGTGAAATAAAAATTTATAGAGCGTACGCGTGAAAAAAAATTTTTTTTTTAATTGTACAAAATTGCGAGATAATCTAGTACGCTACGTTTTTTTAGCTCGCGGCAGCGTATTTTTTTTTCGCGGCATTTTTATTTTTATGTAGTTTTATTAAAATTTACTGCAATGAATTTTCGATTAGCCGCGTGCGCAATAAATTATTCAACGAATTTTCAATAGTAAAATCCCTTCGTTAAACGTAAACTATTGCGCGAAAATTTTAAAAATTTTCTCGCGAAAAAAAAAGCGTTTAAAAAATTCTATTCAGCAATTTGAGTTTGGTGTTCGCGCGTTAAACTGGCTCAAGAAAATAAAAAAAAAGCAGAAAGAATTGAAACGTTGAAATTCCCGTTAGCTCTCTCTGGTCCGATCTAAACGTCCCTTTTTTCCTCTCTCACAGCCTCTTAACCCACATCGATCGCAATCACAATAGCGCCAGATTGTTAAATTGCTGCGCGCTCTCTCTCTCTCTCTCTCTCTCTCGTTCTATATAGGGTGAGACGTGATATTGCAGCTCTCGTCGTCGTCGTTGTCGTCGTTGCTAAAAGGAGTCTGTAGATGCAATTAAGCATTAAGTGCATTTGTAGCGATATTCTCTCTCTCTCTTTTCCGGTTAAACTTGCGGCGAGCCTTTTCAAACTGCGTTACTGCGAAAATATCGTATCAAGTGTTATATAGCGGCGTTGCGTGCTTTTCACCCCTGCGCTAAGGATGAAAGCTTGTTAAGTTTCGGGCGCGCGAGATGCGCTCCTCCATTTTATCGCGTTTATGAATTTTAGCCTTTTCCTTATAAGAGGCTCTGAGGATATAGGATCCTCGAGTTAATTAATCTTTGCCTTTTTTTAAATAACATTTAGTCATTTTAATAATAATTTTTTTAAAATGTATTAGAAAAAAAAATTCTTATTTCGGTTGCATACTTAAACTTCAGTGTTCTGATGGAAAATTTCTTATTTTAAGAAATTGTCATTTTGAGTAAATGTATTTCTTAAAATTAGTAAAAACTATTGACCTATCAGCATTATTTCTTCTAATAAGAAAGTTTTTTCTTACTTTGACGATGGAAATTACTAAAGCATTAAAAAATTTACTAAAAATGAGAAAATAAATTTCTTTTTTTTAAGAACACTTTTTGGTTTTTTATATCTAGTAATCCCTAGCACTTATTTTCGTTGCATCGAAATTTAAGAACAAAAATTTCTTATTTTATTTTACTTTTTTTGTAGTGTATGCGTATTTATCCTTAAAATTGATCAAAGCTATCGAAAAAAAAACATCATCTCGTTTTACGATTGAAATCACACATCAAACCATCCGACTACGAGCCAGTGAAAAAAAAACTATGTCACGCCAGTAAAAACATCAAACACGACATGATTTTTCATTGAACATGAAAAAAAAAAATCTCGCGTGCGTTATATACCAACGTAGTTCAATAAACTTTCATCAAACGCAAACTGCGCGTTCTTTTCTTTTTTTACTTTCTCCTCGCTCAACAACAACACTAGGAAAATGTCACGCAATAATTACACTAACCCCATCTCGTCGACATTCACAATCTACCTGCGCCTCACACAAAAGGACACCTACCTCTTTCTCTCTCTCGGGCTTTTGCGTTTTATTAAATTAACGCGCGCCTGCGCTTGCATCCCTCGGCATTAACGAAGCTGCTCTTGCCCTACCAACATTTTTTTTTTTTTATTTTAGCGTCAGCGCAGCGTCCTTTGATCTCTCTCCGGGAGCTTTTCCTCCATCCCCCTTTCGGCTTTATCGCGATTTTTCTCTTGGCACGCCGGCGTTTTATTCGTTTTTAGACTCTTCTCTCGCTCCAAGCTCTATATATATCTATCTCATACCTCTCTCTTCCAGCATCTTCGCACGTAAGCTCGAATCGCCTTTCTCTTTCTTCATCTTTTTGCTACTTGACTCGGTTTCGTGATTTTTCTTTTTTCAAGTGTATACAGCCCTCTTTGAATTCTCCTTGCCTTGGCATTTCTAACGGCAAAAATTAGATGGAAATGCATCTCGCACTCTTGGCGGATGAGAGATGCACACGCTCTCGGTGTGCGATGACTTCTCTCGCGCGCGCGAAAAAAAAAAACAGCGAGAGACGATGAGTGGCGGAAATAAAAATTTACGCCGAGTTGAATACAAATTGCAAATGAAAAATGTATCATATATATACGGCTAGGCTTTCTTAGCGCGATAAACTTTATTAAATAACACACAAAAGACGGTGGTTATGCACGTTCTTTCTATCTTTTTTTTTTACATCGCGTAGAGATAATCAAAACACGCAAACGCATCTGTGCGTTTAATAAAATGCAAATGGCATTCATGGCCGTACGTATACTGCACTCTCGTCGTCTATATTCGCCCGCTATCTCCATAAAAATCTTGTAACGAAGCGAGCGCGCGTCGCGTCCCGATTATTCCGCGTGTATAAACCTTCTACGCATTGCCTCCTCTTTTTTTTTTATACGTGTGGCGTCCGCGCGATAACAAGATTTCGCGCGTGTCAGCTGTCGCCGCGCGTCCTTCCCTCTTTTTTTTTTCATTTTTATTTTTTGACACGAGATTTTCTCTCTCTGATGTCGCGCGCGCGCGCGCGCTCGACCGGTAGAAGGGGGAAAGATGGCTCTCAAAGGGCTTACGTGCGTACTTTTTTTCTTTATACTATACTTTGCTGTAATACTATAGCTTCGCTGAATTTCGAATTTTTGCCAAAATACATTTTTTTTTTTGTAACAAAGTGGTTTTTACTTCAAAGTACCAGGCACTTTGCCAATTTAAAGCGGAGTGTGAATTTGTCGAGGAAAAAATTTGATCCGATGGCTATCGGGTTCTTTTACATGTTGTAAAATGCTTCGTTGATTAAATTCTCGTAAACGTTGAAAATGCTAGTATCGCAAAAAGAAGAAGAAAAAAACGATACTTTTCAAAAAAGTTAGTATTTAAAAAATAACGATCTACGCTTTGCAGATGAAAAAAAGCTTTCGGGCCAGTGGAAGCTGCAAAAAAGTTGATTGTACCATGTTCAATTAAAACTTTTCCAAAAAAAAAAAAAAAGAAAAAAAAGAGGAGAAACAAAATCTTTTTTTTCGAAAACAGAGAAACTAACAAACAAATTGATTGGCGTCACAAGCCATGGTGGTTTCGACGTTTAGCACACGAGCACAAATACTACAGCGAGATACAGCCAATTCTTTTTTTCACCTCGGTAACTGCCACTCAAAAGCTCTCAATACAGTATATCGTGTGTGAATAGAATCTAGTGACACATCCCGATCGATCTTTTTCTCTCTCTTTCTCTCAAAATCAACCGCTATATCCTCTTATTTTTCTCACTAAAACTTGGAATGCATATTTATTTCCGACTGACCTACTTTCTTCGCCGAGCGTCCATCTCGAAGAAGATGACCACACGAGCGACGTAAGTGGAATACCAATAAAGTATATTTCCGCGGTCGCATTTTTGGACTCACCCTGAAATCTCCGTAATCCGTCAGAAGCTGCAGCAGCCCCTTGAAATCTAAATCCTATATCGATCTGCAACTGAAAGCGAGTGAGTTTCGTATGTACAGCTCGATATGTGATGTGCGCGCGGACGAAATTGAATATGAGGATGACATCTATGTTGCGATGGATTATTGTTTCTATACGCAGAGAAACTGACGGTTGGATGAGTAAAATAAAGCTCGTTTGTTGTAAGATTTATATACCTGACAGAAGAAGATGAACTTTTATTAATTGCAAGTTAAATGTCACAACTTCAGTGAGTTTAGAATTCTTCAAACGATTTCCTTTAAAAATATATGTTTATCCGGTAAACCTGAAAAACCCTTTTACGAATGAAATCCTCCAAATTCAACGAAACTTTGAAAGGGTTTCAAACTCGATTTTCGCTAAACAAAAGAAGAAAACCGACCAAAAAAAAAATCTCTAACGAGATTTTCACTTCAGTCGAGAACGCTATCAAGCCCAGTGGATAATCACGTCGATAATGGAATCGAAACAACTTTCGGCCTCGAAGTGAAACTTCAAAACCTTGCTGCACAAAACTCCGTGCCGAAAGTGAATCGTAGCCCTTGGGAACTCAACTCGCGTACGAACTAAAAAAAAACAATGGAGAGAGAGAGAAAATCCTTCGCTCTCTAATCCCCAAAACAGCAAAGTTACTTCCAATCTATCTCTCGTACTATATAAAAGACTTTGCTTTGCTTGCGCGCTCGCACACGTAAACATCGGAATTGCAGCGAAAAGCGACGTCAACCCAATTTTCAAGAACTAAATAAAAAAAAAGTCCAGGCGAATTTATCGCCACCCACACCGAGTTGAAAAATAAATTCGCCAGTTTCTACTGTCCTCCCATCCCACGGCGCGCGGCGTAGCTGAAAATTCACGACGTTGTTGTAATTAAACCGCGCAAGCCGCGAATTTGGAAAACGGTTTTTTCTTTCTCCTACCTCGTGTATTTTTAAACTCTTTTTCTCTATGAATTGATAACTCTGCTGTCAACTTATACTTGTACGTCGATATATTGGAAAAAAAGTCGATACAGCGTATCGCTATTTATTCCAATATCGAGGTGCTGGAATAATTGACAATAACGTTTTTGACAGTTATAGGATTTTTTAATGAACATTTCGGTATATACTATTTTCAGAGCCGAGTCATACATGACAAATTAAGATATCTCTATATGACCTTCGTAATCCTATAATTCAGCGGCAATGAGTGACAGGGGTACAGGTATAACGGTCGCGAATCTTTGCGTCGTTTTCTAATTTACGTAAAGCTCAAAATACGCCACGAGTTCTACTCCTCTCGCTCGGCTGGATTATAATGTGCTCTAAGGGATTGCCCGAGACAGCGAAGGACCTTATACCCAGGGAAATGCCTGTTATTTGTTCCTGGATTTACTCTCACTCTCTTTTACGATGATAAATGACGTTTTAATGTTTCGCCCACCACCGCCACCACTGTGTTCAAGTCTAAATCTCTGCTGTTCGCGGCGAGTTTTGCACGAGTAAACATTTTTCCCCGTTATTAATCCTCGGAGATAATGTTTGTATGACGAATTTGTATCTAAACAGTTGTGATCAATCATTGAGAGATGCGAGAAATAACATTTATGAAATGGATGCAACAGTGGCTTTATTGACACGTGACGTTTGATTCAATCAAGAGAACAATTGTATAAAAATTGATGTCGTACCCGTATACCGAGATATAAAAAAAAGTTGAGCGTACACACACGCATCTTCTTTTTTTTCCGCAACGAAACTTTTTCAACAGTCAATCAGGCTTCAAACGCAGATTTTTCCAATCGCGGAGAGTAACGTACCCGTGTATTTTTTTTTGTTTCTCTTTCGTTCTGAAAAATCTTTGTTGCAATATCCATGCGCGTGCGCCTTTGTTTTGCAGCCCTAGGCAACACACGCGTGCATTCCCTCGACCGGAGATTTGTTTTCGACCAAACAACAATCTGCAATGTATGTGTGTGTGTGGTCGAGAAGCGACTAGAAGTGTTTATTGGTTTCCACGAGTCTCGCTTATGTATTTATTCTTGTATTTTTTTTTTCACCGGCGAGATGAAGCGATGATTTTTTTTCATTTTTTTCCGTCTATTTTTTTTTTCGTAATAATTCAACGCGCCACGGAATTTTCGATTAATAGAGTAATCGGATTTCGCGCCTTTTTCTCTCTCTCCCGGGAGGAAATTGCGAATGCGGTCGTTCGCCCGGACCTTCATCGACTGTGCGCGGTGCATATTTTCCTTTTTTCTTTTTTTTTTCGTTCGCTTGATTGTTAATTTTTTCACGTTTGCACGTTCGATTGCGGTGGATCGAGAGATTTTTAACTCTAAAAGCCACTCCTGTTGCGGAATATTTTATCGCGGAGAGAATTTATATATTTTTCAAATTATAACTTTGCTCCATCAAAATTGACTTTATTTATCGAAAAATGTATGAACTTTTAGTACGAAAATTACAAAATATCCAACACGCTATAAAGAGTTATATTCCGCGTACCAAAAAGATGTAACCTCGTTTCACGTGTTTCGAAGTTTCGCCACTTGATAAACAAGTTTTGCCGCGGAATGATTGAAAAAGTTTGTCTCGCGGGTAAATTTTGGGCTAAAACTTTGTCCCCATTTTCCTCCATCTCTTTCAAAGTATATTTCAACGAACGTCGCGTCGTCGTCGCTCGAGAGAGCGAGAGAAAACGGATATGAAAAAGAAGCCAAAGCCAAATATTAATTCAAGGCTTTTCCTCTCTCTTTCTCTCGTCAACTTCTCACTAATCCGAGGGTTGGCGTCAAAAAAATAAACGTCGCGTCTACATTTCTCACGCCCTCACGAAAAAAAAAAAGAAAAAGGCGGGCAAAGCGTTTATTTTTCCTGGAAGGTAGAAAAGTCGAGAGTTTACGAGGTCGACAATGAAAACAACGTTTATTACCGTCTTCAACTTCTCTTCCCACCCTCTGCGTATGATCAAATTAATTTTCCCTGCGCCTTTTGAAAGCGAGCTTTTTCTCTCTAGTATACTCGTTCTTCATTAATCTCACCGTGGCCGCTGCTGGCTCTTGTTTTAAGTATGGCTTATACATTTTCCTTTGGTCCTTTTGTTGTCGTCGTCGTCGTCGTCGTCGTCGACTATTTAACGTGGGCTATTATAATGAAAAGCCATTACGCTGTTTTGATGGTTGTCTCTGTGTGCTTCGGGTAAAAGTCGCTTAATTAAAAGAGCAGAAAAGCAACAACTTTTTTTTCTTCACGAGTGTAATGAGCTACTAATAATTGCCCGCCGCGCATGTAAATTAACAAAATATTACACCCGACTGCTTTGAATAGGATCCATACGTATATAATATTCTTTTTGAAAGAAGCCAACTCTACAGCAATAAACTCTCGTTTCGATTCAATACACATACAAGCGGGCCGAGTATATATATTCCGCTGCATAATTCATGAAAACGCCACCGTGGCATAGATAGTATACCTATTGCCTCGTAAATTCTCAAAAAAAAAAGAGAGAAAGAGAGATCTCTCTACGATAGTGCATACAGTTATGAACTCTCGCGAGCGCGTTATAAATGTTATTCCGAAGAGGAGAAAAATACAATCGACTCTGCTTTTTTTTTCGCGCGTTCGTCTTGTCTCGAGAAAACAATTTCGATATTTATAGTCGAAGAAAAACTTTTCCGTAACGCAAACAACTTGGCTGGGAAAGTAGGAAAAGACAATTGGGTATAGTAGCCGCAAGTAGCGATAATGCATGGTTTAGGTTAGTTGCGCACGTACGTGTGTGTGTGTAGGTCGTCTGCACGTAGTACTTGCGATACGATCTGATAATAGCCGGGACATACAGTCTCTCTCTCCTCTCCGGTTTCTCTCTCTCTCTCTCTCTCTCTTGGCAAATTAGGCGAGCGCACGCTCGCAGCTCCGCAAACTTTGTGAAAAGCTGCTGCTGCGCCCCTTAATGATCCTCTCTACCTCTGTCGCTTCGAGTCTTATGTGTGCGTGTGTGTGTGGTCGCTGCTTGTGAATCGTTTGGAATTTCAATGGGTCTCGCGTGCATTGTGCTCTTCCTCGCGGCCGATTCGGCAGTTTTCTCGACGACGAGCGAAGAGGAGACTTCGTTTACCGTTGAAACTTACTCTATAAATGCTTCGCGGTTGAGATCGATCCGAAAGCTTCTTTTATTTCGTGTCGAATGAGAGAAAACAGCGCGTTGTTCGATGAACATACGTGTAAATAACGGCACAATAAACAGAAGTATGTCAACGAGGTAGTTTCGTCGAACCACGCGACCATCCACTGCCGAATAACATTTAATAAGCCTCGAGAGGGAAGGAAGGAGAGTTGAGTTCATCAGCTGATAAACGGCCGCGTGGCGTGCCTCTTGCCAGTATACGAAAACTAGCTGCTACATGGAGAGCAGCACTCGCAATGACTTTTGGCGCGCGAAGCTAATTGGCCCAACCATCTCCCCCCCCCCCCCCCTCTTCGTGATTTCTTACCCTCCTCGGGTTATTAGACCTCATTAGCAATTGGGCTACATTTGTTTTCTCCGCGCGGAGAGCAACCACCATCTCCTCCTCCTTCTCCTCCTACCCTCAAGAGGGATCTTTATTTTTACGGGCATGAGAATTCAAATTGCCAAGCGAGCGCCTTTAATGTGTGCGCCAGAGCTGAGTAATTGCACTGTTGGCGAGAGTTGTAACGATGTTGAGGAGGAGAATGCATTTTTTTTTGTAGGCGAGACTAGATAAAAACTTTGCGGAATTAATTTTTTTTTGACATGCTTATCCGATGTGTTTGTTAGCAGCTGCTGCTTCGTATGTTTCGTTGAATTTTAAAAGTAGCGAATTTTTTTTTAGTGTTTCGCTGAGTCTAACTTTCGTTTATGCTTGCACATCGTTTTTTTCGCGAGATTGTTGTGATGGTGGTCGAGCAAAACTTTTCGTACGGGTGATTACGTACTCACGAAGCTTTTTTTAGTATTTGAATTGTCGCTGTGATAACAACGAATTTAACGTTAGAAATACAGTCGTATCAAAATGTCTCTCTTATCTTTGCCAAATAAATGTTTGGTCGCAGAAACATAGTGCACTCTTAAAAACTTGGTGAAATGCAATTCACGAATTGCACCTGGCCAACGTAATTTCCCTCCCTTTTTGCTAAGCAACATTTGTTACGAGAACTGAAAGAGTGTTTAATATAAAAAGTGTATTAGAAAACGTTGATTATACATGCACTAAAAGTGTAGAATTATCGTTAAATGAACAACTCAATACACATATACATTTTTAACAAAAACTTGCTAATTCTTGAATGGATCAGGAACTACGACGAAAAATTGAAAACATACGTCTATTTGATATAAAATTTACAACTAATAAAAAATTAAAGCAATTAGCATATAGTTTTTTTAGTTCTTTATTTGATAGAAAAGATACATTTAATAAAAAATGAAAACAATTAGCATAACAGAAATACAAATATAGAAGCTCTGATCGCCAGCGATCATCGTCAGGTAGTTGTGAGAGACTAAAGCAGCATTCATGAGGGAGGAAGAGTCCAGGTAGCTGAAGATCATTTGAGAGAGTTCGATGGGTAGGGTTTTGATGATGTCGAAGCCTGCCAGGATGAATGAATGTTCAAACACTAGTAATAAACTAAAACTCAAGTATTAAACTAAAAGAAAAACCATTTATTGGAAAATCAAATAGGTTTATAACGATATCTTCAAATTACTGATGTACAAAAAATATCTGATCACCAGCGATCATTGTCAGATATAAAAGTATAGTCTTATAGCGTTACTTAGAAGCAACATTATTGATCTTACCAACTAATACTTAGAATCGAAGGCGTTTGTAAGTGAAAGATTTTTTGGAGGGAGGTTTGGTTTTAGAGAAAGTGTTAGTGATGGGTATGGGTAATTGAGTGGAAGT
>JAWWMK010026363.1:0-15594 GCA_035047105.1 Galeopsomyia nigrocyanea
CGAGGACTTTTCCAATGTTCATGAGCATTTTCCGACACTATATACCTTCAAAAAGAACAGGAAAAAGGTCCGGAAGCCTTAGCACTAAAAAAAATTTTTGCCATTCTAGACCCCAGAAAAGTGTGTTTTTTTTAAGGATTTCGTCATACTTATATCAAATTAGTGACGCGGTTGAAGTTAATTCAAGAAATTTCGAAATGACGTAGTTTATATCGATGCCGTCTAATCTCTGTCGACAATTTGTTAAAATTTAATCAGCAAATTAGTATTCAGACGTATGTATACATACTCGAGTCGACCCATAATAAACCCTCGCGCGACAATTGTATAGAGGTATGAATATTGGCGTAAGGCCAAAGTGGAGCATCTTTATTATCCTTATATATATATGTATCGATCTCCGCGTGCACGCGCTCGCGTGTATATATACATATAGTTTAAAAATAGAAAAAAAAAATTAATCAAACGTACGTATTGGAAATAATTAATAAGCAAGAATGCATTTTTTATCCGAACATTATTATTGTTATCGTAATTGATCGATATAATCGGCAATAAACGTGTGTGTGTGTGTTTATACTGAAAACGCAATTGAATTGAGAAAAGTATAATAATCGAGATATGCAGATGCGCAAACAACCTTTGTGTAAAAATAAAATACCGAGCTCGATTGAACACAAAAAATTTAACACCCTTGCGCCGCGATGTCGTCGCAAGGTTGCTCCTCGTGTAATGATTATCGATAATCCAAGATTACTTTATTTTTCTATAACTTGACGCTCGCGTGGATTCTAGTGTAAATAATAACGTCTTTTTGAAATTGCGCGCATTGTTGGTCACTTCGGTCCTATTAGAGTGAAAATTCGTTTGGCACAATATAAAATGTCAAATATTAATCGCACGCGATATTGCATTTGAAATTCACATCTCGTTAAATAAAAAAATAATATGAATTCTCGCGCATCGCTTCCTTTCCGCAGACGTGCAAAATCACAAATATAAAATCAAATGACAAAAAAAAAATTCAATTCAAGCGTCAAACTTCCTTTTTTTTTTAAGGACCATCTGACTTTCAATTTTTATACCTATAAAATAAAGAAACTAAATCGATGATTCTCTTACACTGCAAGGTTGTTGACGTCGTCGTTCGCATTCAGTGACGTCACACTTAGTACACACAGCGATTTTCGGACAAGACGTCACGCAACATTGCGTGCGTAAAGCGAGTCCGCAACCTACTATCCGATGCGCGAGTACGCGGGGGTGGATTTCACGTAAAAAGGTGATCGGTATTAACGACCATCCGTTTTAATCAAACGGTAAACTACACTGCCCTAACGATTTGTTGGCATTTGTCGGGCAAAATCCTATGATAACGGATTTTTTTTTTACGAGATTAGAATAATAGGAAACTACTTTTCTTTTTACGTTCGAAATGAAAACAACAAAAGCACGTGTAAACAAGATAATATCGAAAGGCAAAAATAACGTGGAATAAACTTCGATAGATTTTTTTCTCTCTCTCTCTAAAACTAGAGTACGACAACTGACGTCACGTAATATCGATGTAGGGCGTCGCAGGTTGATTTCTTTTCGCTTAACAACGCGCGCGGGTAATTTCCATTACACGCTTCTCAATAAAAAAAAATAGCCATTTTTCCTTCTTGTTTTTTTTTCTTTCCCTTTTTCGCAGCCGTGCAACGCTCGTATTTGTCGAAAGTAGAGCGTGGCATTGTCGACCTAAAAATATAAAGAAACAGAAACTAAGGAGGACTATTCTTATAGTTGATTAGATCGAAATTGAAATAAATCGACTTCGTTTTTTTTTTTTGCGTAAACGGTAAAATTCTTTAAAAAAATTTTTTAATTTCAGCGTGACACCGAGGCATTAAGAGGTGCACTGTACCTCGGGGTGAGCGTAACGATAGCATGGCTAGTCGGCGTCGCTGGATTATCCTTGGCTTGGCTGATGCTGGTTCTAGCGTTGGCGGGTAGTTTGACGAAAGCTCGGATATCGAGATTATTGCAAACGGCGTTGCAACAGGAATTGGCGAGATTGCGCAGACGACGCGCACTTTACAAGGACGAGACTGCCGAGTGGCTGAGTCTTCTCATCAACAAGTGGTGAGTTTATATTTATACGTATTGGTGTCGAGGTCGTGGGTATATGAGTGTGCAGGATTGTTCGACGAAGTTTTAATTGAACTTTGCATTTTTTCTCATTAACGAAATTTGGCTCTTGAAAGTAATAATGGGGCGAAGTTGAAGAGTTGAAGCTCCTTTTTGTGGTTGTGGGAGTGCACTTTTGATTGAGAAATGACGATACTTTGTTTTTTTTTCTTCAAAGGTGGAGGTTCAGTGCGGCGAGTATATTTTCACACGCGAAGGAGCGCTTGGAGCCTTTGCTGAACGATGCCAAACCAGCGATATTGGGTAAGTGATTTCGGCGAGGTTTTTTTTTGTGGAAAAATTTTATTGAGAATGCGATGAAAATTTGATGAAAAGTATACTAATTTGGAACTTTTAATACATATTTCATACTCTTACATTAATTTTCGGAAGAATTCATCAAAAAACCATTAAATATCATTGAAATGAACAGTTACTACGTTTTTCATTAGTTTTTCATTGATTTTCAAATTAGCATCGGTATATCAAATGTTTGCGTATTGAATCTTGTTGACTTTTGTTTGAAGTCGATGTAATGCGATGTAATTATATGAAATATGTAATAAAAGTTCCAAATTAGTGAACATTGCATCAAATTTTCATCGCATTCTCAACAAAATTTTTCCACCAGGTTTCAAAAGATTATTATTTGATGTGACGTCAAGAAATAGTAAACTCCGGTATATCAAGTTTTCCTAATTATCTGTGAACGTACGTGGGATTTCCCCGTTAAAAATTATGGAGTACGAAAAGCAAACGCTATTATAACTAATAAAGAACAACCAGAACTTTGATGTTAAAGCTGTTTAAGTAACAATAACAACTCTCTCTCACGCGATCATTAAGATAATCCGCTTATCACTTCGTCGATTGAAAAAAAAGTGTATTAGCAAGCAATTGCTCAATTAGCGAAACTTGAACAGAAAAAAAAATCTTCACTAACGAGTGTATACTTTTGACGTGGAAAAAAAGGGTCGCTGGAATTGAGGGAGCTCACATTGGGGGAACAGACACCCTGCGTCACGAGGATTCGTACGCTCGATTTCAATGGTGACGAGGATTCGGCTTCTAACAATGGAGGCAGATCCACCTCGACGAAATTGTGCGTCGAGGCTGATCTCAATTTGGACTGCGAGCAATTTCGCATGCTCATCGCCACGAGGCTTTTTGGAAAAGGGTGAGTTATACTTTTTTCTTTCTTTGTCTTTTGTGTAGTTTATTAACATTGTTTGTCAATTGTGTATTTGCATTACGATTTAATCAAGGGTTTACATTTTTATTTGATGTATATCTTATGTGGAATATACACGTGGATCTTTTCAAAGTATACCCATAGTTCAATCAAACGACCATGAAAGCTTAATGAGACAAAGTTGTCACGAATATACACGTGGATCTTTTCAAAGTATACCAATAATTCAATCAAACGACCATGAAAGCTTAATGAGACAAAGTTGTCACGAAATATGATTAATTGCATTATGATAGATAGATATACTTTGTCAAAACGAAAATTTTTTACGAGCAAAAGTAAATCTTTTCGAGATTTGATCAGAGTTGACAGCTGCAATTAAAAAAAAAACTCGTAGCAATAAAGTCATATCGCTTTAATTACTCAAAAAAAACAAACGCACTACACTGGACGTCGTAAAAAAATTGAAATATTCTCACCTGAATGCAGATGAAGGGGATAAGTCCGCAGTAATTACCATAGTGGGACATTTCTCTTGAATGTTGACGACGTGCTTGCGAAGCGGACGTGCTTGTTTGCCATATCGATCAATTTAATGCTACTGCTCGTATTCCAAAAATGGCTTTACAATCCATACCGACAAATTCATAAAACGAAACATTTCCGTAAATATATATTTTTGGAAGAAGGTTCTCGTTCATTCGCAACATTATCGTTTATTTCATCCATACTTTTCACTACTAAAAAGTCATTCAAAATAAAATACCTTTCCAACCGATGAAACATTCTTTATTGTTACGGAAATTTTTCGCCTCCTCGCATCGATAGCAAGATTCGCCCTGATAGCAAAATACTTTACTTACGGTCTTATCACTTATAAGTCAATCATGTTACGTAGATAGATACACATACTTGCACGCTTTTATAGCTTTGACCGATTTAACGCGCACATTGATTGTATGACATTTAATGAGAATGGGCTTGTCACGCTCGCGACTAGATAGTTTTCCAGTACTGCTTGCGTTCATTTGTTTCCTCGTGAGCGAAGGTATCGTACGGAATTTTTATTGCTTAATATACGTTATCTCTCTATTTCTCGTGGGAACGTATAAAAAATAGAGATTATAAGTCGTAAACGATTTTTGAAAGTTTCACTGCTATTTCAGTTTCCGCATTATATTGTTACGATTGTACGTCATTTATCGACGACGAATGTTTTACTGATCCCGCTCAGAGGAAATTCGTAAGCAACTGCGTATATCCAAGAAGTGTGAATTCACTCAATTCGATTCGGTCTGACATTTTGAATTATACGAACGATGGAGGTAAGTTATAATTTGATTTTTTTTGTGTGCAAGTTTGTCTTTTACTATTTTTATAAACTTTATTTTTTGTAGTTGGTGCGAATTTCTATGTGAATGAAACGGAGTATTACGACTGTGGAATATTTATTATAGGTAAGTATAGACGATTCATTGTAAACGAAATACTTTTATACGATCTTATTGAAACTTTGATATTTCAGTTGATGAAAAATTGCCAAAGAAAGTTGTACACCGAATGTGCCTTCGAACATCGCGCTCATGCGAGCATTATAACTCATCGTTGATACAAGGAGACAAAATTCTAGAATCTTGTAGTCGTTGTAATACCGACTTGTGCAATTCGTCAAACGGTTTGGCTGCTGGACTTTGGATTGTAATGTTTACTCTCATTGTTTGTTACTGTGATAGACGCTTTTAATTATATACTGTATTAATAATTTGAATAAAGACTGAATACGTTTGGTGTAATCAATTTGAAAAATCTACATACCACTATTGTTTATTTAACCTGGCTATTAATTATCAATATCAAATCTTGTTATCGTGGCACGTACAAGCTCATTGATAACATGCTATAAAAAAAATGGTTCCATCAGAAAATTTCCACGTGTATACATATTACAAAAATTCTTTTATTTTTTCGAATTCATACTATTACAATACAATAAAATACATTCGAATTTTCTTTCGAATAGAAAATTTCCACATATATTATGCTTATTAAATTAAAAAAAATCGTTTATTTTTTCCAAATACATATTAGCAATGCAGTGCATCATAAAATAATCCCAAATTTTTTTCCATCCCCAGAGTTGGCATGGACATAGACCTTGCCGTGGAGAAGCTCTCAGTCTCGGGCACAATAATGGCCTCGTTAACACTGGACGCAAACTCGCCATTCCCGCACGCGAGTCACCTGAGCTTGAGTTTCGTGGAGAAGCCCGACGTGTGGTTCAGCGTGCGTCTCCTGCGATCGGTGCAAATGATGGAAGTGCCATTATTAAAAACATGGATTCACGCTGTTGTCTCGGACGCACTTGCGAGTTGGCTGGTCGATCCGGGCCACCTGGAACTCGATCTTCGCGCTCAAGAACGTCCTGGTCCAGGATTCGATTGTATGGCTAATAATACACCACAAGCTGTGCTGACTGTGACGCTAAGTCAAGCTGGAATTGCACGTGAGTATTGAAGAAAAAATTGAGTGTCCTCTCGATATAGAAAAAAGAAGAAAAAAAAAATCGTAATGGAATGCGTATAAACACAGCGAGCAGCAGCGACGAAGAGCGATGGCTAGTGGTAACAATCGGCGAGCAGCGTCGCGTCACCTCGGCCCTAAACGCCAACTGGAGCGAGGACGTATCGTTTTTGGTTGGAGCTTTGGACAACGAGCGCATTAGCATTAAACTCAAGGCCAAACGACTCGTCAGCACCATCACCCTCGCCCAATTCGAGCTTGCTCTTGGCGTTTACAATTGGGAGACGTCGCAAGTGTAAGTTTCTTGCAATTTCATGAGTAATATCTTCGGAATAACGAATGGTTTAACGTTGTGTGTGTGTGTGTGTGCCTGTGTATAGAGTGGAAACGGTGCTGCAGCAGAAGAAGCCGTCTCGCAACAGCACCAGCATTCCGAACATAAACGCGCGCCTCGAGTATTCGACGCTTCCAACTCTCGAGCCGGACGCGCCGCAGCCAAGCATTCCCGACCCGATGGAATCGCATACTGCTGGTAATTCTTTTTACCCCCTTCCTCTTTCTTCTCTCTCTCTCTCACTCTTTCTCGCCAGAGCGAGGTGCTTTTTCTTCAAGCGCCAATGTACTCTGCTTCGCAAAAGGGAAAATTGCATACCTCGCGGGAACGAGAGAGAGAGAGTGAGCTATCGATTTCAAGGAGACCAATTTTTTGAGAAATGCTTTATGAGCTCACGTTCTTGTCTCGGGGGGTTTTTTTTGTTTGTTGCTTTTGACAGGTGTCCTTGTGGTTTACATACACTCTGCGGAGAATCTTGGCAGCGACACTTCGCAGTGCAATCCTTATTGTTTGCTTTTCAATAATCGCAAAAAGGTTGGTGTTTGAGAAATAATTATTATAACTTTGTCGTTCAATTTGATTGTTTTTTTTTATGTTCAAGGTGCATATATATATAGCTTTTGAGTATTTTTAATGCAAATCTGTTGAAAATATAACTAATTACATTATTTTACATATTTTTTAATAATAATACTGACGAATGTTATCGTAGCAGAACACGAGCTCTGTTAAATTTTGCAATTTATTAAAGATACTAATTTAAAATCAATCTAAGCTTTTTATTCGATTAATGATAAAACTTGTGGCAAATAACAAGCTTACAATCTAAAATCTAATGTTTTCATCACCAGTACATTCATGCATTATTCAAAATTATACTACATCCAGAAAATTGATTGAAAAACGATGATTTCAGGTGAAAACGACGCACTACATTCGCGGCACGAACTCACCGAACTGGGAGTCGCGCGCGGAATTTCTCGTCCAGGACTACACTCAAGTATCATTGAGCTTCGTTATTTACTCGTGGAATATTTCCAAGGGTGCCGACACAGACATGCTTGGTCTTGCGATGCTATCTCTTTCACCGGTAAGTTGGATTTACTTTTTTTTTCTCTAAAAAAAAAAAAATTTCTTTCAACTATACATTGCGCGGATCGCGTGTAACTACACAAGCTGCAATTAGTTTAGCGAGACTGGATAATCGTGCGAATTTTGCCTATGCGAGAGGAGCTCACTATGGTGCGAATGAAGACGTGCAAGGAGGCTGACATCGATATCCGCTCCGGTTTTTCGTCACGCTCCAAAGGGCTTCGTCGCGACTTCTGCGAGTCACGGTTTTAGAATCGCGCTGCCGGTGTCCGGTGTCGCGTCAAATCGACTTTCTTCCTTGCAGAATCACCGCGGATCTTTGTGGTTTGAATATTATGTACGATCATGATATGCTTCGGTACGATGCTACTTTTTTTGTAATACCATCGTTTCGAATTATCTTCAAAAAAAAAGAGTTTCGTAAATTATTGTTTGTTTTTATAATTGTTCTGTCGAAATGCAATTTATTGTCCTGCGAATTAACTTTCATTTCAAAAATATTGTTTTCTAACAATTTAAAAAAATATTCATTCTCTTCAGGGAATGAAATGGATAGTGCGCAAAGAATTAACACTGAGCGGCTCGAGCAGTCAATCGACGATGACGGTATCGGTACTGTTTCACCCAGTGCGAAGCGTACAGCAGATACCATCGAGTCGTAGAAACAGCGTGAACCAGTTGGCCACCGAGGATGAGCCGAAGAACAAAAGAAACAGTCTACCATGGATGCAGCAGGCTGTTCGTATTTTTTTTTCAACTAAAATCCATCGATAAAATTGATCGATCGCACTGAAAGTCTCGTTCTTTTTTTTTGTTGCAGAAATTGTTGCTAACTCGTGACGTTGACACGGCAGCGTCGGACGTCTCGAGTTTACTGTCGACCGGCAGTGGTTTGATGGAAGTGACACTTTTGCGCGCCAGGGATCTCGTCGCCAAGGATTTGAATGGTTTCAGCGATCCGTTCTGCGAGCTTAGGCTGAACAACGAGACCAAATACAAGAGCAGCGTGAAAAAGAAGACGTTGAATCCATGCTGGGACGAAAGTTCCATTATGGGCCTACCGCGAAGTGGCGAAACTCTCGACGTTGTAAGTTGAAACTACGATTTGTCGTGTGGTGGATTTGATGTAATAAATTGTATTTTTCGTAAAAACAGGTACTGTGGGATCATGATACTTTCGGTATGAAAGATTACCTTGGTAAAGTATCATTGACTCTCGAGGAAATTCGAAGATTGTCGAGCTCCGATCAGTCCTATTGGTTTCCTCTGCGTGGAACCAAATCTGGGTCTATCGAACTGAAAATCAAGGTTCTGTCCGAAGAATGCGAGGTAAAGTCATTTGCGAATTTTCTAGTCGCTGACATATCATTCTCGTGTAATTTAATACACTCTTTGTTTTTTTTTTCGACAGACTCAAAGTACTTACGCGACAAGTACTATCAGCGAAGCCTCAACGAGACCCAGCGAGCTGCACGAAACTCCGGTACCAATAACCACGAATATAATACGAAGACCGTCCATGGAGAAATCACGAATGAGGCTACATCTAGAGCCAGTTGTTCCGCCACCACCTCCGCCAAGAACTGTTACTCTGATCAAAGTGCCGAAGATTCCGGAAAATCATTCAACGCATTCGTCGCCATCGAATAATCATTTAAGACACGCAAATCATACTCGTGAGTTTTTCAATTTGATTGATTGACAAGCAAAGTCAATTTTCGAGGAATCAATGCGTTTTTGTTTGCGTAGCTGGAAAATTGTTCACGAAAGCCAAAGATTTTGACGAAAGTAGCGAAGCCTCGACGAATCATTGGAGTCGTAAGAGAAACGGAGAACAGAGTGATTGCGCCGACGAGACCGACGATTCCAAGTCGAAAATGTCCTCGAGTCATCACAGTCTGTCGCCTAGTCCCGATCAGAGTTTCGGAAAGAAAACGCCACAGTATAACAGTTTTCGCGCAATGAAACAAAAGGTGCTGCGAAGCTGAAATGAATTATTCGTAGAAGTCGATAATTAGTGTATTAATTTGATGAAATAATTTATGCAGATGAAACGAGGCTTGAGGCTCCGAAGATTCCGTTCGGAGGTGAACATCGAAGAGAAAGAATCAAACAAGGGAGTAACATTGAGCTTGGAACCAAGAGTCGGAGAGATGGACGTGACGGAGATAATGCAAAGCTCAGCAGTGCTTTCGCATGCAGTCTCTCAACCTGACATGCTTGCCCGACAGAGCCGTCACAACAGTCCAAAACCCAAACACCGGCAAAATGGTATTACAATGAAGTTTCTAATCCTGAACAATGTTTTTTTTTTTAATTTTTTTTTCACGCTCATTGTTACCAGTAAATCATGATGTTAGTGACATTTACAGATGCAAAAGTCGTGAACGGGCTACGAGAAAAGTATGCCGGGGTTGAGGGCAAGGTACTTCAGGCACAAGGACTTCATGTGGCGCACATTGCTCAACTTTACTGCCGTGTTAAATTTCAAATGTTTGTATTACAATGCAATTATGGCGATCGATAGAGCTCGATGAATGTTCTTTATTTCCGAGATTTTGTTTTTTTTTTTAGTTGCACGAGTCCGGAGAAAATGAATCATTCGATGAACGGTGGAAAAACTATCGCCAAATCGCGATTACTGCCTGCTATGCCAAATCCACAATTCTGTATTGACTTCCAATTGGATCACGACTCCATACCAAGGCAGTCGATGCTTATTTTTGAGATTCGTAGTGCCAGTAAGGAATTGCTTGCCAGCAGAAGGATAACCTTGCATGAGCTTCTAGGTGAGAAAAAATTTGCGTGTTGCTATACTTGCAGAGCTTGGCTATTGTTAGTTTAATTTTCCATACATGATTATAGATTTGTACCTTGAAGACATTTTTTTTATTCAACTTGAAATCTTGCAAAGCTTTTACAAATCTTCAATACTTTATTAAAAATCTGTACTACTTTTTTTTTCTTCTCAATAGATTTCTTTGTCTCCTAGTGAGTGAATGAAAAATCCATTATGATTGGCAAATATATGTAATATTTAAATTAACACAATAATTAATGTGTAGGAGCATCATCAGCAACAAGCGAAGTTCGCACGTGGCTTGCCTTAAACAATGGTGCCTCTCTCGAGATTCAGATAGCCCATGGACGAGAAATCAAGAGATCGACGAAAAAATTATTCAGATCGTGGTCAGTACATAGAATTGGAAAAATTTGACATTTTGCCGATAGATTTTAGGTAAGAATTTTGTATAATATCGCGTGTAAGATTTTATTCGATCCCTCGATATAATATTGACGATGCATACTGTCGCTATGTAAAATGATGGAGATTGCGATATATATTTTGGCCTATTTACCAGTAAATCGAAATTGAATATATATTTTTGATATATAAAATTTGTTTGATTGACTATTTTTTTATGATGCGTTCCTAATGAAATTTATGATATTTTTGTCAGTATTTTTGTGGGACAAAGAAAATTGAGCATTATTTAGATTTTTATATTTAGTTTTGCAATTCGAACGAACCGGACAGTACCAAATTGAAATTAGGCAGTTTTTATTATTTTAGTAATTTGAAGCTATTTATGAAAAAGAAACTGTAAAGATCTTTTTTTTTGCTATATTCAATACAATTGTCGCAAATATTATTCATTAAACATTCCTTACATGCCATTAAATTCATTCAATGTGATTGAACTACTGACAACAGTATAAATCGTATATACTATGATACCTTCAAACGCAAAAGAATAAACCAGAAATTATTTTCGTATTTGTATAACTGAATATATTCCAGCATAGTCAAATTATGCAATTGTAAGTTGCAAAAGTATATAATTTATTTCAAACAATGAAGATCTATATTACTGCAATATTAAATATTATAGAGATATAACTATACTTATTAGGTATTATAAAACTATATCTTTAATAAGGATTGTAAAAATATATTGTTTATGATGTAAGTTTTTTAACGAAATGAGAGTATACGAAACGTATTTATAAATATTTGACAGATTGTAAAACTTCTAATTCCTGCAAATAAATTATTGAAATCCATCATTTAAATGTAAACCGCAATGAAAGATTATATCTTACATTCATATTGACAAAAACTAGTACAAAATTGTAGCTCTTAAAAAAATTTATTAAAAGAATGAATGCCTGCATATGTAGACTGAATACGTAAATTGTAAAGCCTGATGTAGTCCAAAAATAAATGATTGAATGCAGTGTGAAGCATTTATTGCAATATGTAAGACTGCCTTAGAGAAAAAAAAATAAACAGCACAGAGTCTTATTTTAACTTATGCTCAAATTTAAATATATTTAAATGTAAAGAAAATATAAATTTAATTTCTTATGTATGCATTTCTACATGTATTAAGAGTTTATAATGTAATAAACATAATACCTGTAAGACATTAAAATGATTTTTTACCAGCTAATGTTTCAGGTTATTTAATTATCCTTTATGTAAACTCTTGAAAACGCTATTAAGTGAATGAAAAAAAAAATACAATACTTAAAATTTATATGATCATTCATTTTAAGTAGTCACTGTTTTCATTTTGTGATAGATTATATAGATAATAAATATAAGAAATTTTTAGGAATGTTCAAAATTTATTATAAAGCTGTGAAAGATTACATGAAATATCAATATATGATTTTAATCATAAAACGTATAGAAAATGTATAATCTTGAATACAAATTGTAATACATAATTGCTGTTGCACGCATACTTAAAACTGGTCTTTTCAGTGTTTATTTATTGGAGTGATGTATTATTTTATAAATTCGAAAAGTGTAAAATTTAAGATATATATAATTGAACATTGTAGAAACTTAGTGTCATTAGTAGCCTTATAGATGTAACATCTTGTATATTTTTCATTAAAAACACTTATCTAAAAATGATCACTTGACTCAAGTCATTCGAATATTGGTAAACTTTCAATACTTAATATAAAAAATTTAATAGAACAATTAAAATGACTACTGCAATTTCATTGCAGCTCACAACATATTTTCAATTTAAGACTAGAACCCTTTCTTAAAACATCTTTGATTGGTGTAAATAGTTATTCGTTACATTAAAACATAAAACGTATTTGGCTAAAAAGCAATTTCTTACGTACAAAACTGTATTTGAAACAATTAAGTACTTTTTTGAAATAAGCAATAATAAAACATGTTTACAATGCATGCTGTGCGAATATTTGAAACAATTATTAATACTATTAGGAAATAGGAGTAACATGACTCAAAAAATTAATTGGTATAAATAATAATCAATGAAAACTGAATACGGTGTTATTAACAAATTATGTAACTGTCGTTAATAAGTATAACATTCAATAATTTAGATCCCAATAATTAATTTAGTGACATTAGTCAATTTCTAATATTTCTTATAAACTGTATATCACTTACAATGTTCTGATGCCGTTGATTATAGATTTGTGGTAATATCATAAAAGTGCACATCCTGATGTGCATTATTCAACTCACTTGCCACTGTGAACGAAATTAATTAAAGGTAAGCATGATAGCCGTTATGAAAAAAAATCATTTATAACTTTTACCTTTAGTCCTCCTTGATTACTCAAATTTCCTGCTTCGTTCATTGTTCTATCTCGCTCTTCAGCTAATTTCTGCTTCCGTTTAACAGATTCTATGTTCCCAATTCCCCTTCTTTCTTGTTCTGCCAAACGCCTTTCTGCAGCTTCCGCTTGTTGCTGACGAAGGGCATCCTAGACAACCAGGAAATATAGTTATAGTAATATTATGGAGACGTAATATGAACATTTTGTAAATATTGTATTATATTTTGTAAGCGATATCAAATATTGCTACACTGATAATGATAAAGACTGCAGAATGAAATTATTTTAATAAGTATGAAATATTTGTAAATATACTTTAAACATAATAGGAGAATAACGAAAATGAACAAATCAACATAACCCCAAATAATTACTCACTCTATCAGGTGTAATATCTTCATATGACGAGCCTTTGCAACAATCACATAAATTCCCCATGTTTTATAACTAACTGAAACACCAGCAACGAACAGATTGCTATGGAAAAAACTACAATGAAAAACAAAGTAATACTTGGTTAAGGTTAAGTATATATCAACTGCATTACTAATAAATTTTGTAAGAGATTCGTATGTTGTCCAGAATTATGTATACATACTATTAATAAATTCACACTAAAGAATTCTTCATTACAATATACTTGATGAAATGGCAATGAGAATTTATCCAATTGTCTGTCGTGATTACAGACGTTGTTGACATTGGACGACGTATACGATCGATGTTCATGACAGCTCACGGCATTGTGAGATCTTACGTCATAGACTAGACTAATGTATTGAATGGCGTATAAAAATTGCGGATATTTTGAACATTGGTATCATATGGTAATCCCACTAAATTAGTTAATTATAAATTGCTTAATTGAATAGAAAAATAGGACATAATAGATGTTTTACGTTTGAATTAGTTAGTGGCCCTGAAAAGGGCCGATTGTTTGTTGGGTAAAGGTCAATTAATATTTAAGCTCGTTCTCCACGGATGCGTCTGGCCAACTGGATGTCCTTGGGCATGATGGTAACACGCTTGGCGTGGATGGCGCAGAGGTTGGTGTCTTCGAAGAGGCCGACGAGGTAGGCTTCGCTGGCTTCCTGGAGTGCCATCACAGCCGAGCTCTGGAAACGGAGGTCGGTCTTGAAGTCCTGGGCAATCTCACGGACCAAGCGCTGGAAAGGCAGCTTGCGGATGAGAAGTTCCGTGCTCTTCTGGTAACGACGGATTTCACGAAGAGCGACAGTTCCAGGCCTGTAACGATGGGGCTTCTTCACTCCGCCGGTCGCCGGTGCGCTCTTGCGGGCAGCCTTGGTGGCCAGCTGCTTCCTGGGGGCCTTTCCTCCAGTGGATTTGCGAGCGGTTTGCTTGGTACGTGCCATGGTGAGTCACAAGAGAAAGTAGACTTGATTGATCAAGGTACTAGTCGAGAATAAAAAATTTGCCGGCCTGAATTGTCGCTTTTATGTATTTTTTCAGCATTTGTGATTGGGCAACTTCGGAGTAGCGGGAGGCACCGCTTGGGCTAACCGTTCGTGATTGGACAGTTTCGGAGTGGTGGGAGACGACACTAGCAGAAAGCGCGCGAAAACACCATAGTGAGCGTCGAAACCAAGGGAGAGGGACAAAACTGCAATAGACTTTACTCTGATTCGCTGAAAATTTGTGGAAGGGGTTACACAAGCGAAGTTAATAAAAACAGCGTGATTTGCCGCCAAAAAATCATGAGAGAAAAAAACTGTGCTCGAAAATTGATTGAACAAAAAAAAAGAAAAAAGATTCGATTGACTGACTCGGACTCGGACGGTCGGCTATCTGCGGAATACCTATCGATTCACAGTGAACTATCCAAAACATCGCAAATCCAATCTGCCCTTTTCAGGGCAAAAAAGATTAAAGTATCTAGCTAAGTTAACACGACCTCAAAAAATCAAAAGCGTCAAGTTGAATAGGATAGCTGTCGATAAAAATCGACCTCCCCGTCAGGGCGAACCTGACGCAGAACAGGCTAAACAAAATAACGACATTACAGCAAACAACTCAATCTCGCACACCATGACTGGCGACGGTCAAAACTCAACCCAAACCCCTAACTCAGCATTATCGCAAGAAATTATGGATCAAGACATGTTTGACTTTGAAGAAGTCACAACGAACAAGAGAAAACGAGCTAGAAATACTCACAAGCAAAATGATCCGGGACCAGCAACTAAAGTCGCCAACAAATTTCAAGCACTCTCCACGTTGGAACAACCTCTAACTGAAAAGCATAGCGACAGTGGCCAACAGATTATTAATCAAACAGAACAAGACAAAGAAAAAACTAAGCGTAGGAACATGCCACCAATAGTGGTGTACACTGAATCCTACGACCATAAGAAAGTGACAAGTGTAGTGAATAAAATTTGTGTTATACAACCAGAGATCAAAGGTGTTGACGGTATTACACGATTCTACACCAAGTGCGAAGAAGACCACAAGAACCTCAAAGAGTACTGCAAGAAAAAAGGTTATCAGTTTTATAGCCACACTCCTAAGTGGAAGCAGCCCAAGAAGCTCGTTCTTAAGGGCCTCTCTAAAGATGTCCCCGATGTGGACATAATAAATGAACTCGCGGAAGCAGGCTTTCTATGCCTCTCCGTCAGCTTCATCAAGAAGAAGACTGCTGCCCCAGCAGAAT
>JAWWMK010026374.1:0-15594 GCA_035047105.1 Galeopsomyia nigrocyanea
CAAACAAATTTTATTGGAGGTATTAAAAGGTGTATATAAAGAATATGTTAATAATTTCTACAATGTTAATATAAAAATAATATGTTAATTTCTACACCGTTAATAAAAGTCAATTCCAATACATATCCCCTCTACTCATCATTTTCGTTGGAGTGTGCAACCAGCTCTACAATCTTTAGATATGCGTGATGACAATTTATGAATTAGGTGGAGTAAGGGATATTCACTTATAATCTATTGTTTCCTGTACTTTAGCGTACTTTAGAAAGAAGCCTAGTGAAGGTAAAAAAAACAAAACGTCCATATATGGTTCACGTCTTGAAAAAAAGATCTTATTTTTGATAAAACTATTTTTATTTCTATTTTTTTTTATTTAGCGTCAAATACATTCTAAATACGGCATTGTTCACTTGAAAGAGACAGGCCCGGCAAGTATTAACTTAATATAAATAGATATAAAAAAGATTATTCCGAGTCCCCTTGAAAAAATTGTAATAAATGAAAGTTCAAAAAGCTTTATTCGCAAATAATATGTTAAATTTGTAAACCATTGTGTTTGAAAAAAAACTCCTGTACTGTTTTAAAGTAAAGTAGGACTTTAGAGCGCGCTACGCGCGCAGATGAATGTCTCGCCCTATCGTTTGTTTATAAAATAAAATCTTGACATTATGGCTGCGCTCTAATTCAGTCTTGAATCTTGAAATCTCTTAAACATGGCGGCGCCCTAAGTGGCAGGTCTCTTTTAAGGTTCGAATATAATTAAAAAAATAAGAAAATGCTTGCCGTCACATAGTTAGATATCACTATACATTCCTGAATTTATTTTAATAAAGTTTTCACAGCGATGATAGTCCTAAATGTCAAGAGGCATGCTTGCCTAATTTAAGTTTGTAAAAGTAGATAAGATACGGATCAATATATATATATATATATATATATATATATATATCAAAATGTGTCGAAATATATCGAAATATATCGAATATATCGGAATATATCAGATGTATCGAAATTCATCCATCTGTATGTATCGAAATATATCGAATTTATCGGAAATTATTAATATATATGAAAATAAATCGAAAATATTGAAGATATACTACGGGTAACACTATGGACTTTATCTCGGACTATGGCCATGAACATAATCATCCGATAATTTCAATGGATAGCTCTTACCACCTGCCAACCAATGATGGTTCCAGATTTCTATCCCAATCAACAGGAAGAACCATTGGGCAAATAGAATGTTTTTGACGGGGCAACGGCGGAACGGGACGGAAAAACCAAATTTTGCTTTTTATTAGAAACTATGGATTTTATCTCCATCGATCTGTGAAATTTTAGTTTTTCTCTTCTACTTATGCCAAAATAAAGAAGATTAAAAAAAAATTGAAGTCATTTACGCGATTTTAACATCCATAACGGTAGATATAACTTATCGCACGAAATTGCGACATTTACATTAAAAGTAACATTTCGAAAAATGGCTCTAAAAAAACTTCTATCCGATAGATCTTAATGGAGTTTATTTTCCTCCGTACCTACCATAATTTTTAAAAGTTTAGAGAAAAAAAATCACACACACACACACACACATACACACACAGACGCACAGACAATACGAAAAAAAAATTATTTTTCGATTCTACGTGATACCTAGTATCTAGGAACTAACAGATGAAAAAAAATCGCAAAAGCGAAACCTTTTACTTTTCGCATAGGGCCCTCGTTTAACTATATAACATCGACTACGTGTTTCATCGCAATTGGCTTGGGAAAAAATCTTTCACGAAGACCCAAAGAGATATAGCCATATTATTATATAATTTGGCAATTAATTCAGCTAAGCTATAGGGCGGGATGGCAGATTCTTGATATTTTTATTCTGCGTATTCATGCATGAGTGGCGTATCCATGCATAACCCGGTTGCCAAAATATGTCCTAATGGTAAGGGTACCGAATTATTAGGCAGCCCCATAGATAACAATAATTCGATACTGAAATGAGTTGATGGATCGTTGAAATAAAGAAAGGGTATATTGTAAATGGATCTATTATAAGTGTGAAAGAATGAATAGGTATAAATGACAAAGTGGAGCATGAATAGTTATTACGGCCGAGATATGGGGCGTGATAGACACGTTTTTGACTGTTATATGCTGTTAAGCCATGTATAAATGGCCATAGATTTGCGGGAAATTATTTTCTCGTAAATCGCTTGAAAAGAATCTTCGAGGGGCCTTTAAGGAAGACGTGCGTACGGTGATATACGCTTTAGCACTTGATTCGGCTGAGATATGGCGCATGATAGGCTAGTTTTTCAAGGATTTCACCAGAATATGGGTGATACGGACAAACTTTTTTTAGGAGATGGTTAGGAACTTATAATAGGTGTAGAAAGTCATGTTTTGACATATAGAACTTAACCTCTAAATCTATGGAAAAGTCATTTTTTAGTCAAATCTAAAGGGCTCCTCGCCCAACTTTGCTTACACTTTTTTTGTACAAAAAATGCGTAGGCAGTAAAACGAGGGCCCAAAAAATGATTTACGAAGCCTTGTGGAAGATGTAACTCTGGGATAACACACTTTTCAATTACTTCGTCAAATAATGGTAAATTAATAGTACTGTGACAATATTTTGCTTTCTTTTTATCTTCTTTAACAGAACAAAATTGATTATAATCTTCTATTATACCTCCATAAGTTGTTAACTTGCAAGGGTCCTCATTATTTTCGATATCTTTGGCACTGTCGCAGTCACAATGAACATTACTGGTATTCTTACTATGCAAATTCCTTAATGTTATGAAACAATATGGACAAGAGTATGTTGATGTGGCTGTAGATCATTCACTATTAACAAAACTTTGAAGTCAGACACAAATTTAAATGGTATACTATTAATATTTATCAAATTGAATAACAACTTTATATTATCGTAAGTCTTTTTAATTTTTGGAACAATAGCTAACATTATCAGTCTATGAACACTTGTACTAGTTGATTTTTGACCTATACTTCCACCGTCTGCGTAGAGCTTTCTTTTTTCTTTGAAAGTTCATAATCATCTTCTTCACTTGTTTCACTACTTGGTACAGTTGACATGGAAATCTTAAAAAGAAAACCTTGACCACCATCAGCCATGATTTTAATTTGATAATCACCAATAATTTCGCGTTCATCCATAATACACTCTAATAGCTCTTCTGCATCATCATAAATCACAGATCGCTTTTTTTATTTGGAGAATTATCAACATTGAAATCATGTAATTCAGATTTATAGTAACTTGTTAGAATTTTATTTTTTTTAGTCATGTATTTTTTATAATTTTTCGGTATAGATTTTGTACCCATATTGGACTGTATAAAATTTGTCAGTTTTAACATGTGTCTGGTATTTGAGCCAGTATTTACTTGGAAATTGGCTAAACTTTCAGCAGAATTGAATGCCATTGAGAAAATTCAGCATAAGCTCCTTCGTATTCTCTGCTTCCGCTCTAGGTTTCCTTTTTCCTTTATTGATCATAGTTATGCTGATTGTATGCGACATTTCTCTCTGCCGACTTTGGAATCCGCCGGATTTACCAAGACTGTCTTTTTGCTTTTAAAGTAAAGGACAATTTCGTCAGTTGCAGCGTGCTAACTGGTTTGTTTAATTCCCGTAATCTTGTTTACTCCTTGCGTGATCCTAGAGAGGTTTGTAAGTCTAATTACCTACTTAACTATCTTTTCTATTCATCCGTTCCTAGGCTCCTTAGGATATGGAACTCTTTGTCAGTTGATCTGAGATCCTTACCATAAATTAGTTTATTTAAGGCTGGGTTATTGCGTGCGAGCCTTAATTATGATGATTAATTGTTGTTTATTTTTTTTCCTTACGATTTAAGTTATTGACCAGTTTATCGTTCTAGTTATTATGTTATTTAGTTTAACCTAATTATATATTTTTTTCTTTCATTCGTTCGGAACATAGCGGTGCCCCTCTTACTATTATTTGTTACCTTTTTATTTGAGCTTCTGCTCGTTGGACTTAATAAAATAAAATAAAATAAATAAAATAGAAAAACTACTATCTTTTTCCCTTCCTTTTTTGTACAAGATTTTTTTTTTGTCTTACCTTTGGTATTCAAATTTATCTTCATATTTTTTCTTGAAGGACTGACTAAGAGATTAACTTAAGAAACATCTAATTTTCGATTGATCAGAACAAGAGGTTACTAATATATGAAACGAAGTATAGCAATCGAAATGAATTGAATATTATATTAAGTGACAACGAACGAGATACTCGAATTTGTGGAGGTGTATGTGACAAAAGGATAGGTGGAATTCTCGGGTAAATAATATGACAAGCACAAATTTAATATTGAAACATAAATATAGAATGGCGACTTTTATTCACACAACTTATAAATTACTGTACAATGCGCCTCTGCGCATATATCTATATCATGCGCCTTAAATATCAAAGACAAATCTAGAAGTCCACGAGGACAAAGGCATATGTCTGTGTGGTATGCTATTGTCGCCGTTGCCAGCGTAGCACACCACGAATATCCCTTTTTCGCCAAGCCGCGATTTCACAGCGACGATGAGGATAACTCGCGCTAAACCACGTCGCGGGGAGAAAGATCGAGAAAGAGAGATTAAACGAGAGAGCGACCCACCGAGATAAATTCCCACGGCGACCAGGGTGTTGGAATGGCGGCGTGGAGGTGTTGGTGGCGCTGTCCCGGCGAAGGAAGCAAGGCCACGGCAGCAGCGAAGGCCAAGATGATCGGCAGCTCGAGGGCGACGATGAAGTTCTTGGATTGATGCCGGGCGTGACCCGGCGTATCGCTGTTCTGTCAGGCGTCGTCCTCTCGAGCTCCACAGCTAGCTTAGCGTCCTCTCGTTCAGTTCTCCCGGCTGCTCTTTATGCGCTCTCGCTCGCGCCCTGATTCTAACTGCCGGCAATTAACCGGCGGGAGAAACACTTCCCTCTCCCTACGCACCTAACTCTCGCTCTCTTTCTATTACGCTCTCTCTCTGTCTCGCGCTCGTCATATTCGACAGCCGGCACGCGCTGCCGGTGTCGCACGCTCGGACTAGTCCTTTTTCTCTTTCCGTCTCCCACTCTCTCCTTCTTTCTTTCTTCCTAATGCGCGCCTTCCCGCTCTCTCTTCTCCTCCTGCGTCTCTCTTCTTTCTTGCTGTTCGGCCGCATCTAAAACACACAGAGCGCACGGGTGAGTGTATGTATAATACATGCACAACTCGCCCGCCGCCGTGCTCGATCGAGAGAGAGAGAGCGCAGATGAGGCATAGCGATTATCGCGGTTCTATTGTCTCGTCACAAACTTTTTAGTGCATTCTTGTCCAAACACAATTTTTTTCGCAAACGGGTCACAAACTTTTCTTCTATTTCCTTGATGATTCAATTGATAAGCCATGTTGGTGGCATAGCGTGTGAAACGCAACTGACGACAAAATTTCACTTGAGCATCAAATGTAACCATACACATAAACGCTCCGTAGCTTCGTGAAATTCTGTATATCAACACTTACATCTTATATCAACACTTATATCAACACTTATACTATTATGACTTACTTATATACCAATAGAAATTAAAATAGTAATCAGATCAAGAAGTAATCACGAAAAATTAGTTAAATTTCAATAAAACAAATCAACTAACTTATTTATGTATACTACAAATGTATTTCAACAGTTGAAAATAAAAAATCGAAAATTTGACCAAAACGTTTTTTATAAAAAAAAACGAAAAAAAAATCAGCTACGATTTTTAGACTTGTAGTTTATTGTTGTACGTGTTTTAAGGCATAAAAGTACGTGCGTCAATTTTCTCGTCATTTTAGATCAACCTTGTCGATTCAAGCACACTGTATACGCACATAGATATTATATAACTCCAACAGAAAGATCATTTCTGTACACACGTTATACACGGCATAGATAAAATCGTTCCTAAACTATAAACTTTCAGACTTTAAGTCCATGGCGACTTTTGTTCTACGTGTTATGATCTATCGTTCCCCAAATTTACAGAAAAATTGGCCGAGAGCCATGTCCTATAAGGATTCTGCGGGGTCCTTCTGAATTCCCTTACTACGAAAATTTACTCATCCGTACTAATAATATATACTTACATATTTCGTGTATTATTTATATATTAATATCTATTTGTAAAATCGCCGATCTTCAGTTTATTTGCTTGAGATTTGATCTAAATGAATTTCACCATAAATTTACTATTTTTTTAAAAAACCGTTCATTCTTTAATCCAGTATTGACTAATTGCAGAATTCGTCAAGAAGAAGCCGATAAGCAATATCAGGCCAATACTACACCTCATCATCATCATGTTCAAGAAAACGAAGACGGTGAAGAAGGTGAAGATGAAACTTTCCATGGAGATGTGACTAAAGAACTAGTCACGGATGAATCCATTATTGATCCTATAGAGGAAAGGCGTACTTTAGCCGAAAGAAATGAGCGTCTTCATGATCAACTTAAAGTAAGACATGTCGCTAGAAAATGTTTTGATGAAAAAAAAATTAAAACTAACGTCTTTTTTAAAATATTTTTCAGGCCCTTAAGCAGGATTTAGCACAATCGCGAGATGAAACAAAAGAAACAGTCATGGACAAAATTCATAGGGAAAATGTACGTCAAGGTCGTGATAAATATAAAACTTTACGTGAAATCCGCAAGGGTAATACTAAACGTCGAGTTGATCAATTCGAGAATATGTAAAAAAAATCTTGAAAAAGTCACATACCATTGTATCTATTCTTATTTTTTTTTTATTATTACAGTTTAAATATTAAAATACATATGCATGCTTGCGTTAACTATGAACATATTTATACAATAAGCTTTTACGTATTTTTGCGAATTGTTTGCAAAGATGTAGTTGGAATGGTGAATGTGATTGATTAAAAAATGGGAATGAATGACGGAAATTTTAGTAAAAACAGGTACACATCATCATGATCACTTTCATTCTAATAATTATTACAATGAAATGCTATCAATGCTTTTTCATTTCTATTAAGAAGCTCAAATATGTTATCCTCAAAAATAGCGAATTTCGGAAATTTTCAAATAAGATTAAATAATATTCAAGTGAATGTTACGATGGGAAAAGATGACATAAATTCTTCGTGTTGAACATTTTTTTTAAATAAAATCTCTTATAAGTTTAGCAAATCTTTAGGTAAGTTATCAATTATTTGCATTTTAAATGTACAGATGTATTGATTACATATTTTGATCTGAAATTCATCCACTAAGTATAATGTATCAATTGAATATTTTCAATATCGAATGTATCAAACTATCTTGTCCAATAGAAATAAAAAAATAATATAAGCGTATTTAAATTGCTCAAGTTTTTTGGTATCAAAAGCGTTTTGTATAAATGCTTCAGCAATCTACAATTTTCTAAATTTTTGCCAAATAGTTAATTTAGTTTTATTAATAATTTTTTTTCAATGGTTTTTTGGATGATAATGAAAGCATTTTCAGAATTTTACTTTAAGTGTCAAAGACTTATTTTTCGATATTTATTGAGAGATTTTCAAAATTAACGATATTAAATTTACTGTTCATGTTCTCTTAGACGTGAATCGCTTTACTCGGAAAATATAATTGAAAAAGGAGCTATGTATGTCGTTGTCAATAACTTAAGTTCTAGACGGCAGAATGTGACGGGTAAAAGCTCATTCTACAAATTTTAAAGTTTATCACAACAGCTTCAAAACGAGCCTTTACACGATTTATTTTATAATGCTGACTCAAGTTATCGCATTTTCAATCACATAACTTTTTGGAACGAAGTTCCTTCTCGTGGGTTGGGGCTGGGGGGAGGGGGGGGGGATGGCAGAAAAAAACCGTCACAAGAATCCGTCATACGCGACACGCCGATGCGTTCCCCTCCTCTCTCTCTCTCTCTCTCTCTCTCTCTCTCTCTTTCTCTCTCTCTTTCTCTCTCTCTCTCTCTCTTTTTCTCTCTCTCTCTCTCTCTCTCTCTTGAGGCGTGCGGACGTGTTTGTTGATCGCTCCCCTTCACTCAGCTTTTGTTTCGAAATTACGCAGTCTAAAGTTTGAAGTTCATTGATTTATATATGGTTTTTGCTCCTGTGATTAGTTTGTAAGTATCACTACGCCATAGTTTGTGACTTTTCCGGTGCATTTCTGTGACTTTTCGTTTCGCTGTGAGTGTGTGCGCTGTCGATTGCGTCGCGGCTATCTTCAATTTCCGCTTGTCATCCTGCTGTGCTGCTTGTACCTTCGTAAGACTTTTCACTCTCGGATCAGGGAACTGTTTCTCTGCGGCTGCATGCTTGGGCCAATGCAAGCCGCCACATCATCACTTCGCTGTGAAATGCACCAACTGTAAAGCGGAAGATTGTTGTTGCCGTGGCTGTCCGCCTGTCTACTGGCGATTTGATCCTTTGCGTGTGTGAGTGCGGAGAACGTTTTATTTCGCTTTATCTCCTTTTGCGATCAACTGCGTGACTTTGTCTCTGTGTCATCGGTCATTGCATTATTTTTGCTCTATGCATCTCCGTATCGCTGCACTCTGTCGCATAATCTCTTCTTCACTAAATAAGTTATAAGCATTTGTTGCAAGTAATTCTTGCGCTGTGCTTATTTTCGACGATCTGGTAACATCGCTCGCGCGCTTCGAGTTTTCCAAACGCGGAAAATCAGCTGGCGCGATCTGCTTGCGTCCTGAAGGCTCGCCTTCAAGTTTCGCATCAGCTGACGATCTCATCGATAGTTGACCGACTGTTTTCGACACGCGCTTTCCAAAGTGGGCAGATTTGTCACTGAAAATTATCTTGTGCGAATGGCTGAGTTAACTACGGATGTGCAGGATGCCGTGAATAACAAACTTGTTGCAAGGTGTGATGGTTTGTCAGACAGTATAGTTTCGCTGAGAGAAGAAAATCGCCGTTTGCAAAATCGCGTCAGTAGGTTACAAAGGGAATTAGCAGTGATAAACTCAAAGTCGTGTTCAAACCGTATCTCTTTGCGCGAACGACCATCTCATCGCAAGCTTGCTGTCGATAAAAAGCAGTGTTCAAATGCTCTGATTACTGCTTCTGTCTCGTGCAATCCTTGCAAAGTTTTGGTCTCCGGCGTTTCGTCTTCGCCAAACTCGCAGTCGATTGAAATTGTGAATCAGATTCTGTCGTTTGCGTGTCTCACTAGTATTGCTAGTCAGATTGTTTCAACGCGCTTTTGGAAAGCGAATTCAAACACTGCGACCAATGCTACAAATACATCTGGTAAAGCTTGTGTTGTCAAATTCGCATCACCGTTTGCACGCGATACTTTTGTCAATGGAGTACGGAAGCTTAAGAACTTGAATTCGTCGAATGTGTTTGGCATTAAAAATGGCTCTAAAATCAGCGTGATGAATTTGCTTCCGAAGTCACCGTTTCAGCTGTTGTTGAGAGCATGTAAAGTTCACGAAGCGTTAAGTTATGCTCCTCCATTGTTGAAACGCTGAACTGTCTACATGCGTAAATCGAGTCAGGCACCTTTAATAGCGATTTCTTGTGAATTTGATCTCAAGAATCTAGCATCTGCGCATTTTATATCTGCGAAATCTTAATTTTATCTTGCTGTTTTAGTGTTTATTTCCATTTCACTGTAAGAGCGGGAGAGCGAGCAGCACTACAGCTCTTTCCGCATTATTACTGCTTCGCGAATAATGTGTCTTTGCTGTGAATATAAGCTGAATTGTTCACTACAAATAGATGCACTTTCTAATATTTCGCTCTATCTTGTATTTCGCTCGGAAATTCGATATGTTATTTGTATTTCATCACATGGTTTGTGATTTCGTTGATAAAATGCGTTGAAGTACTGTATTAAGTTGTCATTTTTTTTAACCGACTACGTAAAGAATGGCATCGAAGATAAAATGGTGACTGTAGTATTTCAGTTCGATTTTCAGAAGACGTTCTACTCCATAAGTCACAATGCTTTATTTCTAGCCTTAAAGTTATATGAATTCTCAGACCAAGTAGTCAGATGGATATATCCTACATCAGTGAATGAACGCAGACTGTGATTGGAGAAGATGGAGGCATACCAGTCACTTCCGGAGTTCCCCAAGGCTCGTCGACTAGACTTGTTCTCTTTCTAATTCTCATAAATTCTATAGCCAAGTGTCTGAGGTACTGTAGTAATAGTTACTCTCTTTTCGCTGGCGACTTGCAAATATATTTGCAATGCCATCCGAATAGATTATACGAGATCCTGTATAACTTACAGATCGATGGAAACAACATACAGCACTGGGCAACTCTTCAAGGACTCACACTAAACACTCGCAAGACCAAAGCAATTTGTTTGTATTTCCAACCTGACATGCATCCAACACCCGGCACTGCCTCAGATTGGCATTCCAATTTCATTTGAAACTAAAGTTAAAAGACTTGGTGTAACGCTGACTTCCGATCTCAAACGGAATTCACATATATCTAGCATTTCTTCAAATGTCCACGGAACACTGCACAAACTGAGGACAAGAGGCTGGCTACTATTCGCCGATATTAAGATAATGCTTGTCAATGCACTAGACATACGAGACATTGATTACGCTTGTCTAAACTTTGACAACATACCAGATAATCTCAATCTTAAACTACAACGTCTCTCAAATGCTGGTATACGTTTTATCTGCAATTTAAAAAAGAATACAGGCATTAGAGACTATCGGAAAAAGTTGGATTGGCTTAAAGTCGAAAATCGAAAAACTTACTTCCTCGGCTGTCTAATTTACAAAATCCTCACTCTTCAAAGACCGAAATATCTACATGACCAACTGAAATCTACGTTTCAAGATGTTCGACCCTAAGAAAGACTTGGAGCAGCCGAAAATCTGGTAGTCATCCCAATCGCTCGTACTACATCATTTGAGGAATCCTTCGAAGTTACTGTAGCTAAATTGTGGGATATTCTACCATTTGAAGTGAAAAATGCACCGGATATCAATATCTTCAGTAAACGTCTTCATGATCTACTCGTCTACAGTGAAATGTGATACGTACATGAAAAGTCTAAATGTTATGCAAATAAAAATCTAATGTATATGTTTCTCTATTTCTACATGTTATTAATGTTAAATGTTAAATTTTAAAAACCTTATCAAAGTATGATATGTAATATGATGTTACGATGTACTTATATTATATTATATTTTATAATTTATACTTATTACACGAATGTATTTTTGCTGTGCGATACGGCATTGCCTTCGCGAAATAAATTGATATCAATCTCTCTCTCCCCCCCCCCCTCTCTCTCTCTCTCTTTCTCTTACTTTCTCTCCCTCCCCCTCTCGTTCACTCACGCGTATGTACAACCGGAAGTCTAATGACTCACTGGTGCATGAAATGAGAGACAAAATTGTCAAAGTGGTAATCGAAATCTGCATCGGGCTTTACGGGAACTGGTTTAGTAAAATTCATTAAGAGGTAATTTTAGTGATTATTCGAAAATTGTGTTGAAAGATCGAAAGTTGTGTTAATGTATAATCGCACAAAAACAACTAATAGTAAGCCTCATACAATAATCAATAAAATTAAAAAATAAATTCCAATTCAAAGTGAATCGAGGTTTAAGTTTACGTAAATAAATCTGGCTACTCGGTGGGTTTGTATCACCACTACGTAGCGCATGCTCAGGTTGCGGATATAGGAACGGCCCCTGAGGTGGAGCACCCTTGACGTCAGCTGTGAATATAAAAATAAGCAGTCGCGGACAGTCGATAGGAACTAGTCACAGATGTGGTGACGTATACTGGAGCTAAATAAGTACGCGATGGTCATGGTTTGAGGTAGCCCTTCTTTCGCGTTAATACGCAAAAAGTGGGTTGCTGTCAAGTCGGGGCTTGACGCATACCCACCTTTGAAACATTACTCGAGCCAAAACCAATAAAAATAGCCCAAACAAAAGCAAATATGAAAGGTACGACAAATAGGAAAAAACATTATCATCTAGGGAATCGGAGGCCCAAAGCTTGGCGGTTGGTCAAGGTGAGAAAGCAGGCCTGCAGGCATCGTAATCATGCTACTGCAGTCCTACACCGGTGGACTACTTGGCCGGTGTATCAGGGTTAAATGTTACAAGCAGCGGAGGTTCTATCGGCTGTGTGGATCGAGAGAAAAGACAACCACAGTCGACGGTAAAAAAGCTCGACTGTCCCTCGAAACCTCCCGCTGTGGCCTGCACTCCCTCGACACAGACGTCGAACGATATCCATCCCTCTCATCCGAAAACGAAGCTAATCCCGCGAACTCAACTCGCCCGCTGTGACACCGTAGTAGAAGAAATTAATTTAGGAAAAGCTGTACGTGTCGAATTAAAGCATTGCGATACGATACTCGAATACGTGAATAGGCGCGACAAGAGAACTCAGATGCCCCAGTCCGAGCCTCAACGGGGAGGTAGGACGCCCCGCGTGAAAAACGTAGAAACTTTGCCGGAAATAAAAAACTACGCTAAATCTGCCGCGGTGAACGGAAAGGGACCCAGGGCGGCTATCGAAGTTGCTAACAAAAATCAAAGACAAACACAAACGATCAACATTAAAAACTTAAGGGTGAGAACTTAGAACGTTCTTGGTTTGAATACCAGAAGATTCAGTGCACTCATTAAGATAACAAAGGTGTATGATATCGATTTAATTGCACTTCAAGAAACACGTTGGCCAATCGAGGATACCTTTTCGAAGGGCATAGACATTAAACTATCAAGTAGAGATTTCTAATAGGTTTGATGCCCTCCAAGAATAAAGAGATATTAACAATAATAATAATAGTGAGGAGAACCCGGAAACCCTGTGGGATAATATTCAAGGCGCGATGAAAAAGGACGCGAAACTTACTATAGGTTTAAAGGAACCAACCAAAAACAAACCTTGGCTTGACGCAGAATGCGAACTTTAGTTTGTGAGACGGACAAAGGCCCAATTAATTAGTCTACAAAATAAGTGCGCTGAGACGCATAGGAAGTATCTCGGAATTGGAAAAAATACAAATAGCCTCTACAGATATAGAAAGAGAGAGTGGGAAAAGAATAAAATACTAGCAATAGAAACACATAAAAAACCAAATAATTCGCGTGAGATGTGCTGGGGAATCAATTCTATAAGAATAGGCTTTCAAAGTAGAACGAAGCAATGAGGGGCGAAAACGGCAACTTAGTGGCCGACGTTACTGCGGGACTGAATCTCTGGAAAAATTACTTCGATAAACTACTGAACGTACGCAAACCCTCCGTTGAAGGTACCCTCGGTGAAATTTACACTTGTGATGTCCAAATTGATGAGCCTATTGATCGAAAAATAGAATCAGCCATAAAAAAAATTAAAAAATAACAAAGCCGCGGCCATTGACGACTTACCATCTGAGTTGATAAAGAACGGGGGCCCTTGTCTCACAAAATAAATTTGTAAATTGATACACGTCATCTGGAAAACTGAATGTATACCAGACGAATGGAACACCTCTATTTTTATACCCATTTTCAAAAAAGGCGATAAAACGGACTTTAACCATTATCGGGGAATTTCAGTTGTACCTTCGTGCTATAAGATCCTGTCCAATGTTATCTTAAATAGATTAACTCCTTTTGCTGAGGAAGTCATTGAAGATTACCAATGTGGATTTCGCCGGAACCGGTCGACAAGCGATCAAATGTTTACAATTAGGCAATTATTGGAAAAGAAATGGGAGTGCAATGAAGCTATACATCAGCTATTCGTTGATTTCAAAAAAGCATACAACTCTATCACACGCGCACGAATGTACTGGATTCTCGTGCTTTTGGGCGTACCCAGGAAATTGGTAAGGCTTATCGAAATATGCTTAAGGAGTCTCGATGATTTTTTAATAAAATTATAGATTTTCTTCAAACTTTAATAAAACGTACTTCAACTATCGAACTTTTAATTGACATAAAAAGGGGGGATTGACGAAGAAAATGTCGAGTAATAACTATAATAAACTTACAACTTTTTACACGTTGTTTATGGAAGTTAACTTACTAGCGGATACTCAATCAGTCGGCCCTTCGAAATAAAATTGTAGAACATATACAAAAATATACCATTTTGTACGATAATTTTCCAAGATCACGATAGTGGAATAAAAAATGGGTTGACGATAGCAATAAAATGTAACTTGAGGTTGAAATATGCAAAATATCATGATTTACTAGAAAACCACATGTATTGTTGCCTACTGCTCATGCCCGATAAGAGAACTATAGATGCGGCAACGTCAAAAAGTAACGTCAAAACATAACAAAAAGTAATTTGTTAAATATGTTCAGATATGAATATTACAGGAAACATACTTTGATTGTTTCAGGTGATTTCAGACAAACTCTACCAGTTGTTCGACATGGAAGTCTTACAATGATCATCGAAAACTCGGTCAAAAATAGTCACTTGTGGCAGGTATTTTTTCGTATTCTACGCCAGCAAGGTGAGTGAGAGAGAATGAGACAACAAGAACTTCTTCCTATGCAGGCACGCGAGAGTAAGCAAATAGAGAGAGAGAAAAAACCGCGGTCGCGAGCACATGTGTCGCGCCCTTTGATTGGTCGAGTCATCGGTCAGCGAGAAAGAAAGAGAAAGAGATAGGACTCTCTCCCACGCGTTAATTAGAACCACGCTTCCATACTGCGCGCACGTGCCTATCAGCGGAGCCCAGTCGCCTTCTGCATTTCGATTGCTGTCGACCTTTTAATATCGCTCGAACTTTTTCGCGAGAGCAGATTCGCGATTGTTGTGCTGTTCAGTGGCAGTTCCAGTGAAACGAGAGTGACTGTGTACGTGAGTGCACCGCGGAGGTCATTCTCAAGGTCTTTTCAAATCTTTTCAGGAGTGTATTGTACATTTTCGATAATATATTTTTTATAAGTTTTATTAGGACAGCAATCAGAGTAAAAAACATGAAATTTTTCATTCATCTTTGATCGCTCGCCATTTAGCGGAAAACATTCCTAGACAAATTTGGAAAAAATCATTTTGAAGCTCTTCCCAAACCCTTTAAAAAACATTCATTAGAAATTTGTTTCCCATTAATTTTGGCGCAGATGTAAGCATTCCAATTGTAGCAAAAATGCTCAAAACCCTATTACAATGCTGATTTATGGAGAGTTTGAGCATTTTTACTACAATTAGAATGCTTCTATCTGCGCCAAAATTAATGGGAAAAAAATTTCTAATGAATGTTTGTTAAAGGGTTTGGGAAGAGCTTCAAAATGCTTTTTTCTAAATTTGTCTACGAATGTTTTCCGCTAAATGGCGAACATCAAAGATGAATGAAAAATTTCATGTTTTTTACTCTGATTGCTGTCCTGATAAAACTTATAAGAAATATATTATCGAAAATGTACAATACACTCATGAAAAGATCTTGAAATGACCTTGTAAATGAGCTTCCGCTGAGCTCTGTAGGTTGATCTACAACTGAGATATGAAACGTCAAAGTTTTGATAGCCTTTATTTTCGGTGGGCAAAGATTATTGGGCGGGAATGTGTGTATATATA
>JAWWMK010026385.1:0-15587 GCA_035047105.1 Galeopsomyia nigrocyanea
AAAAACAAAAAAAAAAAAAAAAAAAGAAAAAAAAAGAAGAGAGAGAGAGAGAGAGAGTAAGAAGGCGAGAAGGAAGAGTCGCGTATATTACCGTCGAGGTGGTTATTGCGCGAAATTCTCGAACGCAATCTGCCGAGGTATAAGCGGAAGAGGACCGAAGAAAATCCTCCGGCTGAAATGAGAACTGTATGAGATGGGATATGTATATATATAGAGAGAGGAAAAAAGTGGCGAGATTTTAGATTTGCTGTAAACGAAAACTTTATTAATGACGAAGCGTAGCTTTGATTTAGATGCTATCGTGCTGCTGCTGGTTTTTACGTTTGCAAGCATGGAATCTACGCGACATAATTTATTAACATATAAATGCGACATATAAATGCTAAAAATAGCGAATTCCGACAATCATAAATACTTGCTTACCTTTTTTCTTATATCTCTGAACAGAGAGTGTCAAATGAAATGAGAAATGACTAGCTATGTATATACAACGCACGCCTCGAAAAAAAAGAAGAAGGGAATCAAAAGAATGAATGATAATCGCGAGACGGCAAGGCCAAAAACAGCATGTCGTGATGAACGGCAATTATTCGGCGAATCAATAAAGAAGAAAAACGTGTGCCATTGTACGATTTCATTTCGGAGTGTCAATACAACGCGTTTGATCGATTTCCCGACGGCAATAGACATCGCGCGCTGCCGAGTAAATATGTACTCTTACAGTAGAATCGTTTTTGGACTCACCGTATATGTTTGTGTGTATGTGTATGCTCGATGGAAAGAGATACAACATGAAAGTTTTTGTTTGACTTCAAAAGTTGGCCGTGGAACCGTGATAGTTCGACAGTCGAAGAGCCGAGATTTACTTAGAATAAAGTTCATTGGTACAGAATAGATTGATATTGCAGCTCCTTATCTTTTTTTTCACATTACAGAGTAGAAGTTGAAATGACCTGCTAAGTTGATTGAGTTGTGAATAATTTATTTGCTAATATAGATTGCTCTAGTTTCAAACGAGTACGGGTATTGTCGATTTTCAAAGCGCTTTGAAGTGAGCTGATTCAAGAGAGCAAAATTTGATGAAAAATTGCATCTTTTAAATTAATCTCGCAAACTTTCGGTACGTTGCAATATTCGCTACAATTAAAAAGTTTTCCAGAATTAATACCTCAGTGCAGGTCAAATACTATAATCTGCATCGACCTGGATTCAGTTTCAGCTTTGAAGGTTTTCATTACGTCAATGAGCATATGAGTTTGAGCAGTGCGTCATGAGCTAATTAGCTCAATATTGAAAATTTTCTCTCCGTGAAAAATCTCACGTCCCTTTTCAAGTTTTTCAATCATCTCGGTAAGAAAATAATTTTAAATAAGTTATTTTAGTACCAAGCCAGTGATGAAAACAAATAAATAAAAGTGAGTTTCAGAACAAAAGAAAAATATCTGACTAAAAAGATTAATGAATTGCTAGATATTGTCACATTTTCCCATATAATACATATAAATAGAACCATTGTTCGTGTTTCACATCGGCCAGCGCAATCGAGGTCAAATTTTACAAGGATAAATTACATGTCACGAGCTCAATTTCACAAAAGAATTTGCCGATCGGTTGAGCGCATCGAACCTATTTTCGTTCGACGCGATGCTGCTCTCGCATAAAGTGTCCACGGCAGTCGATATACAATACTTGAACGCTCGCGCGTGCGGTCTATTACGTGTGAGCGCTTTGCACGGATGTCACGGCTCGCTGACGTTTATTAATTGTTTCAGCGCCCTTTGTATCAGTTCCCCGTCGTGTATTCTCTCCTCCTCATTCCACAGCTAAACTGCTGTCTACGCATACTTTCCCTCTGTATATTTATATATATACATATCTATATCAAGAGAATTTATAGCACGAGTATGTATCGGATGTAGGGTTTTGTTGCATATGGTGCGATGTAGTATAGGCACACTATAATCTAAATAGAGACTCACTTTCTCAAGCGTCATTTCGTAATCTGACGGATTAATCGATGTGTATAGTAAGAAAATTGTTTCACACGTTTCATCACGTGTAATGATTGCATTATCGAATACTAATTTATTTTTCAATCGATAATTGAAACATTGGAACAAATTCAACATCTTTTCCCAACCCCAAAACTACACGATGCTAATCCAATAAAAATGAAAATTCCCCCCGTTTCGGACTACATATTTTTGCCCGCTGACCGCACTGCCCAATGTATTTTTCCCCCCATTCAAAAGTATTGTTCACCCGCGAAAAAAAAGGAGAAAATAAGCACACGGCTGGAAATTGGACCGATCAACCGCAGGTCTTGCATTCATATTTATGCATTCGTGCACGCAACGTGTCGATTGCATTCGATATTTGCAATTGCAATGAGCGCGAAAGGCTATCAGCTGACCGTTTCCAACGTTACGTTGACAGCCGCGCAGTCGAGCGTTGAATTAATGGACCACCCCCTCCCCCCTCCCTATCCACATCCCCGGTAGATTTGCATAGAAAAGTCTTGCATCATAATTTTTATTTTTCTGGTATATATCGGATTATCTGGAAAAATGAACCGTTCTATCTTCTGTTGCATTTTGTGTTACTTACACGACTATCATTCGGAATAAATAATTTTCGTAATTTTACGTTTCAAAATACGTCAGTCTATTGCAATTTAATTCTCTTGCTTTTTTTTTTATAACAAAAATATATGATAACTCTGTATCTATGATCAGATAAAGATTTCAAGAAAGGGTGTAGTCTAACTGATTGACGAGTTAGCGATATTGGATTTTCCGAAAATGTCAGTCACATCAGTTGTCAAATTCTAAAAATCTAAATCCGCCAGTATCAAATGCGAAATACAATAAACTTTTTTTCCACGATTGAATAAACCCTGGAGGGGAGTATCTTTTGTCTAATTTTTATCGCCCCATCCAATCTTCTCAGGGTTCTGCAGTCGCGGTATTTCCATAGAGAAGGTTTACTCGCACGTGGCTTCGACGGAAATCACAGAACAAACAATCAAATACTTTGAAACATGAAAATTGCGTATCTTTCGATCTATAACGATAAAATCCTTTCAACAACCCTCCATCAACTTTTCAGGGGCATCGAAGAGCAAACACTGCTCCGTCGTCCCCTTTAAGGGAGAGAAACTTTGTGGGTTAATTGTCAAAGTTAGGCGGAGAGAGAAATCTTTGGCTGACAAGCAATTAAAATACGTCTCACGAACAAATTGATTACAAGAATTGATCGTCAGAATTTCCCGCGACTCAGTATTTTCTCTCAAAGTTTGGATTGGATATGAATTATGCCAGAGAAATCTTGATAACTCCAACGAGTATTATTGGAAAATTGTTAGCATTTGAAAAAAAAATATCGTTACTGGTTCGCTATCTTTGAGCAAGTCATCTAAATTGCAATTACATTTGAAAATATGAGCTTTCTAGCGAACCACTTATAATGCCATACGAAGTTCGGACGAGAAAATTCAACGATTTGCTTTCGAAATATGGATGCTATCATGCAACTAGCGAATGGAAACGATAGGGAGAGGAGGAAATGCACCGTTTCTATTCTACACGAGAACTTCAATTCGAAAATTTCAAATTTCATATTTCGACGGGAATTGAAGTGTGAAAATTCTTGAAAATGACAATAATTCCGTTGAAGAAAGGAATAGAGAATTGTTAGTCGGAATTTCTATAAGTTACCTATTGTTAGAAGATAAATGTTTCTCTTACACAAAAAAATGGCCGTACTTATCTCGTACGATTTTTATTGCTATATTCTTCGAAAATAATCTCTATTGTTTTTACGTAAAAATCTTAAAGATGAATAAAATCAAGATTATTCGAAGAATTTGGGAAACAAATACCAAAAAGCTAAGCCATCGTTCAACAAGGGCCAAACCGTTGACAAAAAATAATGTGTAATTTATCTTTTCCCTTTTTCATTCTTTTATTCAAAGGGGGGTCGTGGGTCACAATCGATCGGCTTGATATCATCTCACCCCGCTCCTGGAACTAGAAAAATTGGAAAAGTATTTCGAGAGTGAAAGAGGGAAGACGGAAGAATATGAGACCTTTGATAATGGAAGACAGTTTCTTTCAAGCAAGATTAATGAGTAGATCCTGAGTGGTTTTTTTTTTGTTTATATTTTTGTCAGTGTTGCAATCTTTATACTAGAAATTTTGAAAAATCAACTTATAATTGATTTTATTTTTTTATTTTTTCCCTCCATTAGTGAATCAACAGTGATACAAACATTTGCATAAGATTTTTAAATTCTACAGCAAATTTCAGTAAAACGAGTTTTTGATAATTTGATTATATTCAAATAAAATTTCTTCCATTGTTGTTTGCTATATTTGTGCTGATATCACGGATTATGCGATTCGAGTGCACTCACACATGCGCGAACAACAGTTTCGATTTCATTTAACTAACAAACTTTATTATTGTTATCCAAACATATTGAAAACTTATTGAATATCGTAATCATACATAGATGTATTATAAGACATTATAAAAGTGCTCTGAAAAATATTTTTTGGATACTTATACCTGGTACGCAATTATCTTTCAATGTAGACACTAACCCTGAAATAAAAAAACCTAGGAAAAGACATGCACTGAACCCGTAATTTCTTGATTTTTTGTTTTTTTACCACATTACGACATGAAAGTGTGATTCTGAACATTGGCAATAGCAATTTGTATTGACAGAAAATAAAATAATCTCCATACGCATTGCAGTATTTCCTAAATAAAGAGCAATTCACTTATAACAATTTTAAAGTATCAGGTACGAAGCTCTATTAGCGCACTCACCTCTATACGAATCGAGAGTACAGAGCAAGTTAAAGCTTCATACGATGTCAAGCTCGATTAGAAGCTCAGCGCAGCTTTGTGCGTTCATGGATAGAAATTTAATTTGCTCTGTTTATAGTGCCTCTGATGACAAAGAAGTCTTGGCTCGTTGGCAACGTAGCCTGCATTCTCACCCGTCAACCTTTTATTGCCTTTTTTAATTATGTCAGAGTTATTTTCATTGCAAATTATGAAATACCAACTTTTTTCTAGTGCTTGCAGTTTTTCATCCGCAATTGTTTATGGGAGCATATCATATTTTATCATTCTAGCTCATGCATTGGCGACAAAATCGTAAACGTAAAGTAAATTTCACGGTTTTATTCAGATTCATAGCACAAAAGCAAGCGTTGCTATAATAATAGATGCGTTTAGATAAAATAAAAGCAACAACTGTAGGTTTCATTATGATGGAAGAAAATGAAGCTATAACTACTACAAACGCTCTTTGTCCGTACTTTGGATATGCAGGAAAACAATAGTTCTCATCTGAGCTCGAGTAAACGACCGTCTATATTCATGCATTATTCAGATATGCAAGCAAAACTTTTCATTACTTGCTGGCTACTATACGTACAAGCGTGCAACTCATAGTATTGATAAAGTATTGGTGCATACATTATTCTACAATAAAAACATCTATCTGAAAGCTAACTTCGAGTAGATTAAAAAAAAAATGATACAAAAAAAACTTGTCGATGACCCAGAATAAATTGCAACGACGGCTACTTACTTTATTCGGTTGAAAAAAGTGGGTCACACGATGCTCCTTGCTGTAATCATCACAGTAAATCCCAGTTCAAATCTTCCACTAGATTGTTTTTCACGAGACATTTTGTAAACAAGTCCATCATCCTCAATAATATTTCCTATATTGTCGGACTATAATTAGTTTTTACTACTTACTACTCACAACTACACTAAAAACTTCGAGCTAATCGACACTGAAACGTATAATCACGCACTGTTTTGTTGTTGTTAATTTACATTCTCGTTCACTGAATTATCTTCAGGAAACATGATGATTGCCGCTAATGTGCTTGTAGTCGCTTGAAGAAAGCTAATTCGCATGTTATGTCTCTTCACGCTGATGCACACCAGTTCACTGGCTCGCTCTCGCGAACGAGGAGAGCGCGCGCGCGAGAGAGAGAGAGAGAGAGAGAGAGGGCGAAAGAACCGAGGGTGGCGCGATCCCCACTCTTTCTCGGGGCACCGCGCAGGCGTTTCACTGCTCCTCGGCGCATTGACCCTTGAACCTAGCGTTGCTGCGCGGATATACATAGCTAGCAAACTGCACATTTTTTTCTTTCAAGTTTACTTTCTTACTAAAAGTGCGCTTGTAATGTCTTCGAATGAATATTTTATTGAATTTATAAATAATTTATTGCAAAATTCAATACAGTTTGTTTGAATAATTTCAAACGTTATATACCCTGATAAGCTTTTTCAGAAAACTTATAAATCATAAATACAGTTTTCTATATTTATATTTAAAAAAAGCAATGATACAATATCTGAACTGAGAATCTTACGTTGGTTTAAATTTTATAAATATAAACTTAATAAAGGATACAACGTTTTGTCTTATCGCGCGTATATGTAGTGTGACCGTATAAAATGTTGCACCCACGACCAACTCATTTTTTACGATGAATCGTAGCGCCAAATGCTAATGCTTTCTATTTCTGTAATTACACTGTGGAACATTTTTTTTTCTGCATCACAGATAAAACGTCGATAAAACCTATAATTGTTTCAAAATATCTCTATGCATCAGTAGTGACGAAATTAATGAATTGATATGACATTAACTGAATTCTCTACGTCTTTCACGAATTTACCATGAGGATTTCGAAAACGCACAGCAAAGAATCAAGTGTCGAGCTTGTTGTTCGTCGAGGATCAAAGTGGTGCTGCTAGTTCAGCAGAATGGGATTTAGAAACTTTGTTTTCAAGCAGATCGTGAAACTGAAGAGTTTCTTCTTTAGGAAGGGCCACTACGATGACTTGATAATCCGATTTAGCGCATCTTGTTTGGCACATTTGTCGATTTTCAATTTAGATCAGCTTGTTGTGTTCTAACTTTCTAAGTTTATCTACGTCATACCTGTCCTTGACGTCATGTTCGCGATCGAAATTTACAAACTCTAAAATTGTATTTTAGCGAGATCTATACTTGGTCACAGCGTCATATTTTTATAGAGCATTCAATTAATTTAACATTGGAATCTTTGTCGGTCAGTGATGACCCACGAAGTGTTCGTTGAACCTAACTTTTCAAAAAATCCAAATGAATGATTTTGTATTCAAATACCGTCAAATAAATCACACATCTGAATCTATGCACACAGAAAAATAAATTTCTCTATACCTATAATGATTGTGATATGAATAATTAATTAAGTTTTATTTCATATGTTTTCAAATCCATTATTCACTTTTATTATCCTATTGCCTTAAATCTTTACTTTTTTTGGAATTATTCTCGAAGCGTGTTTTTGTAAAAAATAATGTTCATCATTATTTGGATTGACTAATCTTAAGTTCAAAATAATAAGTCATTATTTATTGATACACAATAATAATTTCACTAGGAAATAGATCAAGGCCATCTAGCGGAACAAATTTCAACTGCAATGTCGCTTAGAATTAATATCAAATAATCGCGAGCTTTCAAATCACTGATTAAAATTCGTTACACCAAGCCTCATGTTGAAAATAAAGATTGTGAGCCTGTACTACCATTCAGCAAGTAACAAGTTGAATTAGCTTAATTTTAGAAAAAAAAAAAAGATTCATCAATCTTGCTCATGAGGCCGAATGAAAGTGCTTTCATTCGGACTTTCTTATTAAGAGATTCATCGCCGAATTGTCTTTAACTATCAACTGAAATAAGCGATGGAAAGCAATTTTGCCAGTGTATAACTAAAGCCAATAAACTGGACGTGGTAAGTAAAAGTCGATCAATTAGAGCGGACTCGAGAAATTGATCTCGAGTACGAGGAAATTATGATCGAGAGTGATCAAACTGGATGTTGAATTCTCGTTAGATAGTCAGGGAAGCGAAAGTCCATTTTCGCGCTTCCTGCCGGCAACGAGTTTCGCGCTGTGTCAATAAATGTTTGAGAGGCAGAGAGAAATCTCGCGAGTTTCGCGTCGAAGCCCTCAGGTGATGTAAGTATCCTTTGTGAGGAGTTTCGTGAGTGAGAAACCAGTTTAAATGAGAAACTTGGCTATCTGGTTCTTGCTTTTCGAGTAGTTTTTACCCATCGCAAACATCTATTAAATATTCATGTTGAAGTTTCTGAATTACCGTTGAAGTTAAATTTCAGAAAAATTGCTTTTAAAAAATATAGATTTTTTTGAATATTTTGTTTAACAACGCCAAGTCCATTGCTCTTGTAGTATTTATTCATATGCTGCAAAAGAGTATTAAAACTTTCCGTTTTAAAAGTAGGTCTCAAGTCAAAACTTACTTTTACATGATAAAATAGTCGAAATTTGAATGACGCGGGGAAAGCGTACTCCAACGGAAAAGTGAAAAGTCAACGCGGAAACCGCTCCCATTGCTTATCAGGAAGTGAAAAATTTTGAGACACAATTGTTTTATGAGTCTCAGCGTTGAAATGAAATAGATCATTCAACGGTTAGTTAGCTTTAATGAAGTGAATTATTTTTTTATCCATTGGCGCGTAAGTATCGCAAAATTAAAAATTAATCGCGATAACCCGAGTCTGTTAGTATAAGCCATCCCGAGATAAATCCCTTGGATAGATTCTACCCTCTTAATTTTTTGCAGTTTTCCTAATTAAAAATCTAATGCAGATCTTTTTTTGCTTCGATTATTTTGTCGAAAGACTCGTTCAAATTTTGCCAGCCGTAATTACATTTGTTTTTAATTTCCACCAGGTCATCATTGTTTCATTTTGGAAATATTTCCGAGCTGTATATCACATTGGAAACCATTTAAATTTAATTAAACTGCACATTCGCACGTGCAATAAAACGAGCGCACTTGTAAGCACAGGTGACGATTCATTTCTACAATTAAATTATTTCATTTATTAAATACATGACTTGGATAACTGAATACACATTTGATATGCACTTTGAAATTTTATTAATTTCACACAGTATTCCATATGCCAGACCACGTTCGCTCGCTCATTGTAATTTTTTTACTTTAAAAGTTCAAAAATGTATGGAATAATTGAAGTTACAATTAACAGCAACTTAAATTATTAATTACAAATTACTAATTACAAAGGATAAAACTATTCGAGCTAGAAAGCTCAAAATGTTTCTACAAGATGTCCGAATTATTTCCGCAACAAATGCGTGAACAGATGGTTCGAGAAGTCATAGTAGTATGCATCTTGCTTGCTGTGCTTGCTGCAAGCTGTAACTTGTGCAATGCTTGCATAGCGATATTTCTCTCGTCGTGCGCAAGACTCCGAGCTACAAATAATACGGACTGGCCACAGGGCGTTGCAATTAATCCCCGGATGCTCTGCCGACAAGGCGACTTATCTTTATGGTTAACCACTTGTGTGCTATGCAGTTACGGGGATTGCTTTTCTTTTGACAATACTTTTTTAAATAAATTCTCAAAACTCCTTTTTCTGGTTTTTTTTTTTACATCCAATGTTATGCAGGCAGTCGTGTATAAATCATAAATAAAATATTGCGTTACATATTTTTTGTTCTGTACATTACGTGGGACGCGCAAAAAAAATTTTGTTGTAAATTTTAGTTGATAGTTATGATACTATGTATTACAGATTCTCAATGATACATAACAATTTTAAAAAAATATACCATCCTTTGATCTCAATTTTTAAATGATTAGTCATTAGCAAGCCGGATACGAACAATAATTAGTAGTTAATGCGTCATAATGGCGAGGCGATATCCAAGGTTTCAATTCTCAGGTCCTTATTTTTATAAATAAAAAGTATCGCAATGTTGAGTTATTTTTGGAAAAGATATCTAATGTATGATATCGAATTTCACACGAATGATAACACAAAATAACGTTACTCATTTCCATTAAACTTTTTATTATAAACTTCAACTAGTAGCACGGATCAATATTGTGTCAGACGAAACTAATGGATTATATTTGTTCGCTAAGCACGAATTTTCGTACCTTTTACTCACGAATTTTGCATCTAGTTGAAGATTTATATTTACATAATAATTTCATACATCTTAAAAATTGTACATATTATGATAATAATGATGACAAGGAAGCGAAAAAAATTCTTTCTTTTGATAAAATATTCGATAAAATCTTTAGCTAATAGAAAGTATAGAATTCGAAATACTATGTATGTGTTTCCGAAGTTGATTCAACCTAATTGACCACGTGTGTTCGTCGCCCAAAATACAGCTAACCGCGCGCTCGCATTGTTAGATGACGGCTTTGTTCGTGCGTGCTCTGACGCTGTGCATTTGCGAGCCAGCACAGCTGGAAATTAATTTCCTGTCGGAGATGTTCACTCCGTCTGTCTCACAAAGGCCTTAAGATCGATCCTTGTTTACTCCACACGATTGATGCGAAAATTTTCAATGTACAAAGCTATTTGTCTCTGTAAGTTTTATCAAATAGTGCTTCAATGTCTTGAAGTGCGCTAAGATCGACAAGTATATTCTTTATTTTGTAAGTCATTATTACATTCGAAATGCGCGCCAATTTTTTAATTTGACAATGTAATCACAGGCACATGCTGATCGGTTTGTAAAACAGAACGTACAAGTTTTACCTTTTCTGACACACTTTCATCAAATCGCTGCCTCTCAAAGGATTAGAACGGATAGAGGAAACTTCTTGCGGTCGAAACTTTCTAATGTTGCAGTTGTTTTCCAGACTTCGAGAAAGATTTGTTTCAAGCGAATAGAAGTATCTTTTCTTGCAAGTTTCGGCAAGAAAAGTGTTTCTACAAACTGTTTTCATTAGTCATCAATGTTTTATTAATAAAAATCATTATTAAGGAAAGAAATGATGATAATTTAATCTAATGTAACAATGTGGATTAGTTACACTTGAATTAAAAACGCTTGTTTTTGGGCGAATAAAAATTGTTCATATATCAATAATTAGCAATTTGGACACTTTGAAAAATAACAATCTACACGTTTCATATTTGTTAAATGCCCAGTTTAGATTTTACCGCTACCGCAGTAGTACTCATAGAAATACTAAATTGTACTGGTGCCCCGTGAGACTGTAAACGTTAAATTTTTCCTTTGTGCCTCGTAGGAGCTACCAAAGCTGGCAATATCTCGTGCTGTAAGTGCAGCTAGAGCGAGAGAGCGAGGGAGAGAGAAGAAGGGAGAACGCGCAAACGAGACATTTTTACGCGAGTAAACACGCGTACGCTCTTGTTGGAGTGGCTCTACAATTAAATTATGGTCATTTCATTAACCCCTTACACACTCTCGTGGGAAGCACTTCATAAACTCTATTTACCGGAAAAGTGCGCTCTTTTAATGTCATGTATTAAGGGAGAGAGAAAGACAAAGAGAGAGAGAGAGAGAGAGATCTACGTTACTTTTTCCCCCTTACTATAAAAAGTACAAGGCTCATTCTACATATGACTTTAACTCAACGAAGGTTTGCCGCGGTAGATATGTAAATGTTGGCTCGATTTCAATCCAGCCATTGTCCCTTTATTTATGAGAGTATAGTTTTATGATGTAGCTGAAATTTGTTATTTATGAACAACTAAAGCCATCCTTTCAAATAATTTCGCAATTTTACAATTTTGACTTAAGATAAAAAATAAAAATCTCTTCCATAAATACAATTTATAAAATTCTTCAAATTAATAATTAGACAGTTAACAGCAGCATCCGCAAAAAGAAAAAATCCCATTTCTGAAATACAAAAGACAAAGAGAGCACGCAGCTGGATTGTTATTATGAGGCTTCGACTTAATCCTCATTAAAAATTCTTCTTCATTGTCAATGCGTAGCTCGAGCTCAAGTGATGAAAGCCAAAAGGGATATACTTTGAAGCTGGCGCGCGCGCGCGCGCTCGGTAACAATTCACAAAGTGATACACGCCTTTGCTTTACGGTATTTTATTCTATCCCGCGGTGCTCTTTCACCGCGTCATCTCCCCCCAGGAGCACACTATCTACTACGTAAAGTCTTCTTATTTACTTTGGTATTCACACATGCAGACGTATGAGCTTCCGCAATCTACCTTTTGAATTTCACGCAAGCATGAAATAACCGTTGCAACAGTTACCGTTCTATTTATATACTCTTTCGCATTCGAGGGAAAAATACGACAATTTTTAGGCAGATTATTCTATTCTATCTTGGTCTTTCTCGTTGCGAAGCTTTGGTAGATGCACAATTGTTGATAATCAAAACTTCGTTTATGTTACATTTTGATTACGTCGCGTCGTACGAACACAGGAAATATCAACTGTTATTTTCTGATAATCTTATCTTTACATATTCAGAGTAATCTTTCATCGATATTGATAAAAATTTACCACGTAATCTAATTAGTAGATCTTATATCAGGCAAGTTTTCATGCATTACAGTGAATTTATCTTCATCATTCTGTAATCTTAAGAAATGTAATATAATATGAATTTAATTTTTGGATTATAGGCTAAAAAAGGATGAATCGATTTATAATTGAAATAAAAAGCTTTTCTCGGAATATATGACTTGGATATTCTTGCTAATAAGCTTCTGTTTCACCAGCGAAAAAAAAATCTACGGAGTTCGTTAGCATGCGTTTGCCAAGTGTAGACACAGCACTGCTTTGAATAGATAGTATCGCACGCAAAGAACGGAGTGAATATTTGCATAAGAAAATATTCACTGAGACTAGCTCATTTATTCAGAGTCACAGAATTGTTCCACTTCCTTGTCAACGTCAGTTCCTTTTTTTCAAACACAAACACCATCACGAAGATTTGATGTAACGAGTTTACGGTTAAAACAGGCTTGTTAAAAAAATACGGTTTCTAATAAAATATGCAAATTAATTATTACAATTGAATAAATAATACTATTTCTAATGAAGTAAAAAAGTATATCATATTTTATTTTTTCGAGGCTTAGCAATATGACTTCTAAATTAAGTTTGAAGGATTTTAGAAAAAGTTCTGTATATTTTTCTCATAAATCAATGTGTTCAATTAATTTATTTAAAGAAATAAAATATGATACGAAATCGTGTAACAATTTGTAAAACTTAGAACCACGTTAGAAACCGTGTATCATCTATATATTTTGATAAAGGTTTCTGTCCTTTGTACACGAAATGTTGAAAGAAGAAATGTCTTTGCTCTTTAGAGTGATGCCTCTCCAGAAGATCTCGACAGAAAGCTTTTGGAACGGATTATTCGCAAAACCACTGTACGAATGACTAAAGCGAAAGATGCTACCATTTTCCTGGGCTCTATCCAGTGGAAACTGAAAGCCCTCTTGCATTCTCGTTATCCTCGAGTGTTGAAGTTTGGTTATTGACTCAAAGTGATAATCCATTTGGATGGCTTCTTCGAGGCTGCATGAACTAAAACTGTGCATTCTGATTTCAAATTCTATAAGAAAGCAGGATTTGGTTAAATAATTAGACTAACGCTAGCTTAATAAAAATATCAAAGGAAATCATTTTAAAATTTTGAATGCTGTATAATCAAAGAAAAAATTTTACCATATACTCGATAAGTGTTGAAAATTTTCCGATTAAACAATATAATCATTAACAATTATCGTAACAATGCGTTTGCAGTTTTTCACTTTAAAGGAAATTATAACATTTCAAAATGAATTCGAAATTCATACGCACATCTCGTTGCAGCTTCACCTCACAACGGACAAATTCCCGGGATCAATGGCGCCGGTGGGTTGCGGCAAGACGCCTGCGCCGCACCAGAAAGTGGAGGGGAGCGTAGACCATTTACTCCCCTTGTTCGCTTCACAGGGGCAGTAGTCGTCCGCCACTTCTATCGGGAGCAGCACGCAATTTCGTGAGCACAGTGACTATAAGAGTAAACACTGTTCGCGTGTGTGTCACGTTTTTCTCCTATGGTATCGAGAAAATAAAGTGTGCAAGTGTAGTGGTGTAAATGTGGTCTGTTATATTTCAAGAATTTATGGTTCACTGATGACTGACAGACTGAGATATGATTAGTTGAATCGTGCATTGATGATTCAAGAAGCTTCGAATCAAAGTAAAATCTCTTATCATCGAAAGTAAGTAAATCTATTGCTTTTTCATCGATAGCTTGTCAGTACTGTAATTTATAGATTTTTTTTGGACTGCTTCGATATTGCAAGAAAATAAAATTACAAACGAAAAATATTAAAAATTAAAATAAAAAATTAAAAATATTTTGTTCGAAACTGCAGTTGAATAAAAAGTAGATAATTTGTTATTGGCGTGGGTTGAAGGCGATACAGAAAATATAGTTTAGAGAAAATCTCATTTACATGCGCATTTTCGAATTTCCATTCTAAACGTTTCCAGAATATAAAAAAATTTATTTTAAGATGGATAAGAATCGAATATAAATAGATTTATGCATATTGGATTTCAGTATCCATGATAATTGGCCAATTTTCAAAATTGGAGCTTAAATTTATTATAATGAAGGTATATTTCGCCTTGCTTATATTAGGTCCACCAAAAATGTGTGTTATGGACTAATTTGCGGAAAAAATAATTAAAAATTTATTTTTAAATTATTTTAAATAAAAAAATTATGATAGCTGATTTTAAAATGACCTGTTAAATCAAAAAATTGCAACCATGAATTAACAGAATAAAAATTTCAGTGGTTGAATTACTTTCTGGGTTGATTTTAATGCATTACCTACAGTAGCAGTAAAAGTCTACTTGCTCTGCAGTTTGTGAAAGAAAAACTTCTAGAATCAACGCATTTTGATGATCGCGTGACTTACGAGATGAAGAATAGAATAAGAAAATTCCTTAGAGAAGCGTTTTTCCGAATGACTTTGAAAAATATTTTTTACGAATTGTGGACAGTAAAAAACGAGTCAGATATTATTCTTCAGTTTAATTGTTATTGAATCGGAATAGCTGAAATCGAATCCCAAGAAAATTCAATGCAAGTAATTACGCGAGCTTAGTTACGTTCATCTAAAATATGGATTATTGGTACACCATATCTTACTGCCTTCCAGTCGAATTATTAATGTACTACGTATCAGAATGTCAAGATTAATATGTACTTTGCTCATATAAATGCACTCTCTGGGGATGTAATCTCTCAGGGTTACTCTCAGATTAACAAGAAAACTTGTTTCTCCAATGATCTTGTCTACTGACCCATGAATCAAACTTACGTTTACTTTTGTTACTTGATTAACTTTCTTTGCGTGAAGTTACTTAACATTTTATAAGTGTTTGGTCAGTAACAATGAAAGAATGACTAAAGTACTGTTTCAAACATTAAAACATAGAATATTCATTTTTCTTGCAATTCTTTTGTAAAAAGTTATATATTTCTTAACTTGAGTGAACTCCATACGAAAAGACTTTAGCTTCTTACTTTTCTTATCTTACTTACATACTTTTCTGTCATGTGGCGCTCTTTTTTCTTGAGAACTAAATTTCTATCATATAAAATATATCACCTTCCATCCCTGTTAGAAATGATCACGAATAATTCGCGAATTTTTCGTGAATTTAATGGGTTAAGAGCGTCACGCTTTAAAT